>CM053783.1:278447166-278759666 GCA_028749045.1 Cupressus sempervirens
TTATGTTATGTTATTCATAATCTAGATATGAGATCGATAATGTGGTGAATGTAGTCAGGTTGTTATGAAGGCTAAAAAAATCAGTAATCCATATTCACCCTCACCCCCTATCCCCTCTTAGTATCTTAGTTTCCAAATAAACTTACAAAAATTGTAAATCATTAAACAAAGAAACATGTATCCTTTGCAAACATGGCTTGTTTGAAAAATAAAAGTTCTGGAATCAAGCACATGCATAGCTTAATGAGTAAAACATGATACTGAAAATGATTTTAGTGAGACAAAGGTTAATAATCAAGCACATGCATAGCTTTATGAGTAAAACATGATACTAAAATTGATTTTAAAGAGACAAAGGTCAATAAAATATAAAGAAATAATAAGGAATTCAAAAGCATATAGCCATTCCTTCATTATTTGATATCCAAAGATAAGGTGCTTACTAAATCTACATAGAAAGAGAAAAATTACCCCTCCATTACAAGTAGAAAGAAAATCGAAAATCTCCCTTCCTTCAGCACCAAAGACTTTTGGAAAAGATCTAAATCCTCTCTTCTAGTTTTTTTCGCCAATAAATAATTTTCTCATAACTTTTTTGATTTCTATAACCAATTCTTGATAGAGAAATAAATTAGTTTCTCTTTAATCATTATTTTTCCAACCAATTAACACTATTGTTTTTAATTACTTTGTTTGAGTAGATATTAAAATAATATACCATATATGATTATATGGTTATGAACACTATATCTAGGGATATTTTAAGCCAAAGACTAGGTGGGTTAGCCTCATGTTTAAATAATCAACAACAAATTTTAAATGCATTTTTGGGTTGTCAGATGTGCACAAAAATTGACTATTGCATTGAACCTACTAGGGCTATTGAACCACTATGATCTTTTGAACCTTTGACCTAAGTTGAGCCATATTAATCCTATAAACTAGGATGAACCTGTTTGAACTTGCAAATTAAGATGAACCTATTTGAATTGGCAAAACTATTCAACTTGGATGAGCCTATTTGAACCCATTGAACCTAAAGTTCAAAATTATAGAATTCTCCCAGAATTATTTTCCTTTGCTAATGGGCTTTTCCCTTTCATTTTCCTCTATGTTGGACATTTTGAACCTTTGAACCTATTAAACCCAATTGAACCTCTTGAACCTAATTGAACCTTTTGAACTTGTATGATCTGATTCAAGGAGTTTAAAAACCTATGGTTTCACTTAACTAGAATTTTAAGCTACAAATTTAAGGATGAAATGGCTATGGAAGCATGTCATGCAAGTAGAGGAGCTAGCCCAAAATGTTAAATTTGGGACACTTTAAGTGGTCAAATATAAACATAAACATAGACATATAAACACATTATGTAGAAGTTCCTAGGAAATGAGAGACAAAAAAAAGCATTGGAGTAGTTTTTGTTGTTTAATTTTTCTTCCATTGTACAAAAAGGCACTATGGATGTATTTTATCAATTGGTTCTTATCCCCCTATACATGAAGTTATTTTGGTTGAGCAAGGAAAAAAATTGTTGCTTCATTTGTCTTTTATATTTTTTATTCTTGTTTGAAATATAATGTTAAAAAATATTTTTTCATTTGATTAAGACAAAGAAGTTGGTTTGGACTAAAACTTGCAGTAGTGATTATGGTGGAGGACTCTTAATAATATATAGTTATGGTTGTGACCAAATAAAAATGTTTACTTAATGTGATAATGTGTATGAGTAAGTGCACCAAGATAGTGAACAAAAAGGGAGGTAAAAGTGGGCACTTTTTTTTAAAATCAGGTAAACCTAAAGTTAAAAGAGATATTTCACATTCATCCACTCAAAAATGATGAGATTTGTAAAAAATAAAAACTAAGGTATTGTGAATGTAGTTTCTAAACTACTAAAGTTTTTAAAACATAGGTAAGCTTAGGTGGATCAAACCTTGCATGCACAAAAAAAATGTTCTAGATTTAAAAAAGAAAAGAAAAAAAGAAAACATAATGTAGTTATTTCTATGCATTCCACAAAAGACATAGTTATATTTAGTATTTTGTGAATCCCTTTGGTAGGATAATATGTAAGAGTGATATATAGAAGTTGTATATGTTTTTGTAATTTTCTAATGAGTATTTGTTTTATGATTTTTTGAAGTGAGTGCATCCTCAAATTTTGGTACTTGTCTATGTGTTGGACATCACTTGCATCAAAATAATAATAAAATTTTAAAAAGTTCTTTTAAAAGTTTACAAAATCAAGTAAGAACAATAATATATAATTTATTTTGACTTTGGTTAAGAACATCAAAAGTTAATAAAAAAAGGTAGACATATGTTTGTGTGAACTGTAAGACACTAGTAAAATCAATTAAAGTTTATAATGCTAATATTGTCCAAAAATATGTAAAACAATATACAGTTAGAAAGCTAAAAGGATGCATGAGATTATGGTGATGATTTTAGGGATACCCGCTTCACTATTTGCAAACCTTGTGAAGGAAAATATGGGAATTCATCTTAGAAGATGAAAAAATGTCTAAAGGAACAAAAATGAAGGAAAATTGGGTTCCCAAGTCTTTGGACTATTTCCCTCGTTTGTTAACAAGTCACAACCTAATTGGGTTTCTGAGATTCAAAAAGCTTGATAGAGTTATGAAAAGAAAAAATTATGTTTATAGTTATTCATAATCTAGTTGAATTATGAAGAAATGATTTTTACTTCTCTAAAATCAAATCAGATTATGAAGAAATAAAAATAGTATCTAATTTGAAAGCCCTTACTTTCACATCTAGAGACTAATTGATTGCATTCAAAATGAGTTGGAAATCTATTAGCAAGCTCTACAAAATGATGGACCTATAAAAACTCTAGGACATCAATTCACCTATAAAATCCTAGGACACAAATTCATTTGAATTTAATATTGTCTAAAATAGATAGTCATTATTTTTCAAACATGTAACAAATAATAAAATAAGAAGGCTATCATGTTTTAATCTTTCTCCTAAATTTTATTTTTCTACTTTTAATTATTTCTAGGTATGGATGATAAATGAGGCTACAAAAGAATAGGGTAGAGATTTCAATTGTGAGATTAGAGCCTTCATAAGAAAAAATCGGGGCTAGATAGGTGTGAAAACATTAATCGCTAGATTACCATTTATGTGTTAATAGGGGAGATAAGAGTGGATTAATGTCTATGACATAGGTCCAAACTAGTTTACATACTAAATATCCAATGTTTTTACTAGAGGCCTAAGTTATGAGAATACTTATGGGCATTGTGGTCATGCTGATTGAGTTATAGCATAGAGATACCTCAATTTTTGACCTACCTATATTAGAAGTGATCATCACACTACTAGATGTGTTGATGATCTATTAGGTCTCAATAAAAGGGGTCTTTCCAAAGTACTAATTCAAGGATTATAGCTATCATATCAAGATGACATTAAAGAAGTGATAATGGAGGATTCTTGGGGACTACATATGTATTCCCTAGAGAGAAATATTTGAGAGGAGACTACTTTGGTTAGCTTTGTACCTAGTAGGTTGATTAGAAGGTAATTTTCTCCAAATTTATTAGGAAAAATTTGTGACGAGATTGGAATATATTTTAGTTTTCATGCTAGATTTGAGAATAATTTAATATTAGGAATATATAACTTTTGGTTAGCTATGCCATGATTTGTATATGTATGCATATTATGAGTACACAAACCTATCATGGGTGTGAGAGCATATAGCAATGATGAAAATACCAAGGAAACATTACTTGACAAAAATAGAGTTGTAAACATGTAGATATAGACCACCACTCTAATATACTTATATTGGATTTACATTATTTTAGAGGAGAGTTATGGATGACATGTAGTTATTCACAAAGATACCACTTAAATATTGTGATGTGTGGGATGTGGTGTCTAATATGACAAGATAGGATGATGGGAGTGAAGTTAGATAATATTTTTTCTTTATATAGATAGATTTTTGGTTAATAGCTTACAAAATATACTAGATAGAGGGATACACATCAATGAATGATGAGCTTGTTGAAAAAAAATTGATGCAAGTATGAGAATGTTTTTCAATCATTTTTTTGTCACTAATGTCAAACCTGCTACTTGCTAGTAAGACAATTTCTCAGTTGATTTGAGTACTATCATTTTTTTGATTAAAGAGGAGGTTTTGATCATATGAAATAATAAAATAACCTAGAGGAAAGTTTGAGTTATGGTATGAAAATGAAGTACAAAGATCAATTAAGATAGTGATGTTATAGTGCATTGATTATATACTTAAGGTTGAAAAGGTTAGATACACTGAATAAGTCTAGAAAAATATGTAAGAAGAATTGAGTGTGCCAAGCTTGATAGAGTGGAAAGTAGGTGCTAAGCAAAGTTAGTGCAAGCCGAGTAGAAAATTAGTTGGAGCCAAGAAAAGTGAAAGTTCAATGTATGTTGAGTGATATGTTGTAAGTTGAGTAAAGTATATTTGATGCCGAACACTAATAAAATTTACTATATTCCAAGTGATCTAGTTGAAAAAGAGTGGAAGAATAGTTTGGAAGTTGAGTGACAACATATTGATGTTGAGTGACAGCATTTATGCTAAATCATAGATTTAATGAATCTAAGTTTACTATTTTGTTTTCTTGAATTTTGTAAAGCATATGCAAGATAACTATAATGAGTTGGTGGCACAAAATTCATGGTAAACTATTTTGAGGCAAATTCAAAGATGATTGAAGGAGAAATTTCTAGAAGGGACTCAAATGAAAAGATGGGTAGGTTCATTGAATCCTACCTAATCCTACCTAACCCTAAAATAGAAAATATAGTATGAACTACAAAAGATCTTAATTTTTTATTTATAGAGACAACTAGTTAGAAGCAAGGTTGGTCAATGTTCAAGAACCTAAGTTAGAAAAGAGATCTAATGTATTGCTTAATTTAGTGACCAAATAGAAGAGAAAACTATTGCAAAACAAAGAAAGAAGGCTTAAGAGTATGAATTCTTGAAGGGTGAACAAGCTATTAGAGCTGAAGTGTGTTAAATCCAAGCATAATGAAGGACTGAAACATAGATCAGTAATCTGCAAGTGAGGTGTATTTTGTTATCAGATCAAGCTTCATTGTTACTTTTTAATCATTCTACAAGTCTAGGTTAAATCCTTTAGATTAAGGTTGACCTAACAGTCATTTGTAAATCCTTTAATTGGGTGACATTCCAAGTGAATGATCTAAGTCCTCTAACAAGGTTCACTCCTAACAAGGTGATTGAAATCCTCTAACTAGCTCAAATTTAACATTGTGTATTGTAACCTTTAATAGGGTTGGCCTTTCACAGGGTATCAATTTAGAAGAGTGAGAATAAGTAGCATGTTATTGAATCTAATATGTTTCATGTTTATATTTCTGCAAAGTTTTTTTAACCTAGAATAGTAATCTACAAGTTCAAGTGGTTGTATGATCTAATGGATGCATGCATAAATATGTTTTATGGATATGGGTTCACTACATTGCGAAAAGTTTTATTTGTATATCTGGACCTCGAATAATTGATTCACCCCCTCTCTATTATTCTAAAGAATTCCAATAATTGGTATCATATCCATTTTCTTAGGGTGATTAGTTTCAAGGTAGTAGTGTTGAGATCTGATTGAAAAGATCATTGTTGAGAAAGATGATTAGAAGAAGGAGATTGTTGAAGAAGACTATGTGTTTGAATCATTTTTTTGTCATTGATATGAAACCTATTATTTTCTGGTAAGACAATTGCTTATAAGATTCAAGTATTGTCATGAAGTACAAGGATCAATTGAGATAGTGGTGATATGACATATTGATAATCTACTTAAGGTTTTAAAGACTAGTTATACTTAGAAAAGTTTATAAGAACAAGTTACACAAAGTTTTTCTGCCAAGCTTAATTGAGTGGATAGTAGGTGCCAAGAAAAGTTAGTGCAAGTCAAGTAGAAAATTAGTTGGAAGTTGAGTAAAATTTCATTCTAGTGTATGCAAAGCAAAATAGTTGATGGCAAGTAAAGTTTAGCTAATGCCAAGTATCAGTAAACTTTAGTAGGTGCCAAGTATCTTCACAATGGATGTTGAGCAATGTAGTATGTGATGAGCATCAGAAGATTGATAATGCCAAGTTGCTACATTATTTAAAAGATCAAAGATTTGATGAATCTAACCCACCAAGTTTTTTTTCTTGGATTTTGTGAACTAATGAAAGATAAGGTTGATGAGCTAGTGGCACAAAATTTTAGATAAACTATTTTTATACAAATTTAAATGGATTCTAGAAGAGATATGAGATATGGGGTAGATATATTATATCCTACCAAATCCATCCAAACCCTAAATTTTGAAGATGGAAAATGAGTAGCAAAATATCTTAATTTTCTACTTATAAGAATGTTTGGTCATGCAAAAAAGTTGCCATGTTCAAGAACCTAAGGGAGACAAGGAGTTAAGGGTTTTTGCTTCATCAAGTGACCTCAGAGAAGAGTTTGCAATGGCACATTAAGAAAGAAGGCTTAAAGAGATGAATTCTTGAAGGGTGAACAAGCTATCAGAGATGAAAAGTATGAATGCCAAGAAGAATCAAGGACTGAACAAAGATCTGTAATTTGTAAGAGTTGTATTTTGTATCAGATCAAAGTTCTACTATTACTCTCTAACAATTGTATCAGTTTAGGATAAATCCTTTAGATTAAAAGTTGACCTAACAGTCATTTGTAAATCCTTTAATAGGGTGGCATTCCAATTGAATGGCCTAAATTCCTCTAACAAGACTCACATCTAACTAGGTGATTGAAATCTCTTAACTGAGTCACATTTAATAGTGTGCATTGTAACCTTTTATAGGGTTGGCCTTTCATAGGGCATCACTTTAGAAGAGGGAAAAGAAGTAGTATGTTATTGGTGGTTTTTTCCCAAATAGGGTGTCCATGTAAATCATTGTGTCAAGTGTGTTGATGAATTTGTTATGTTTCATGCTTTACATTTGTACAAGTTTTAGCGATTGCATAATCTTATGGATGCATGCATGCATATGAATATTTTATGGTTTCACTAATCTGTGAAAAGTTTTATTTGCACATTTGGACCTTTGAAAACTGATTCACCACCCCCCCACCTCTAGTATTTTTAAAGTATTCCAACAACTAGAATTAAAAGACCAAGATGTCAAAAAGAGAGGTACACCAAAGATTAATAGGGACAACTTTCTTGCATGGAAATGTCTGATGAAGCTACACCTATGAGGTCTTGGAAATCATGTACAATCTACGATCACTAGTGAGCATGATGATCCTATTGAAGATCAAAAAAGAAGAAAAAACACAATCAAGTAATGTTAGAGATTGTCTCTACCCTAATATATGTTGAGTTTAATGACATCAAGGGTTGTGATAGTGAAAATACTATGTGGGATGCTCTACATACCATCTATGGAAGAGATGCAAACATTTTAAGAGCTAAATCTAAAAGTCCTAGAGGTAAGTTTGATGATATGAGAATGCAAGAACATGAGAATGTTTCTCAATATTGCTCTAGGATTAAAGATGTTATTAATGCTATAAGAGGATCTATTGGTAAGTAGATGATGAGACCATATTAAGAAAAGTTTTGAGAATACTATTACCCATTTATGCTATTAGAGTTTCTACAATACAAGAACTGAGATGTATACTAGCTTCTAATGTGACTCTTGAAGGTTTGGTAGGTAGACTCACTACTTTTGAGTTATTTTTGTTTGAGAACTTTAGACATGAAAATGTTGAATCTCCTTTCAAAGATAAGCTATCATTGAAGGAACCTAATGAGAAGAAGAAGAAAAAGGTAAAATATGTTTCCAGTAACAGCAATACAAATGAGGAGGATGTAGAACAACTTGAAGCACTACTAGAAAGGAGATTTCATAGATGTAAAGGAAAATTAAAAGGTAAGTTACCTATCATGTGTTTTAATTACAATGAGGTTGGTCATATTGCTAGTATATGTCCAGAGAAGAAGAGCGATAGAGGTAGAGACAATATAGAAGTACAAGAGATGATGACAACAAAGATTACAAAGATAAAGGAAGGAAGTATTTGTACATTGTGGAAGAGGAAACCAAAGATGGATTTCATGATCATGATGATGAAATGGTGTATGTTGCAATGAAGGATGATTTTGATTAGGATGAGGTAGCTGAATTAGTGTCTTGTGTAAACAAGAATGACTAATGAATCATTGATAGTGGGTTTACACATCACATGAATAGAGATTAAAGCAAGTTAATTATGTTGAATTATTATGATGGAAATAGTGTAACGTTCGGTAATGACGTGGCCTTTTTGATAAAAGGAAAAGGTTCTATCAAAGTCACAAAACATATTTTATGTGACAATGCTTATTATGTTGAAGGAATTAACTATAATTTGTTGAGTGTGTCACAATTGAATAGTTTAGGTTGCAAGGTTAAGTTTGAGAGCAAGATAGCTAAGATATATGATACTGATGGAAAACTAATGGGAAAAGGTGATCCAACTAGAGGTAATCAATTCTACCTTGATATGGATGATGCTACTTGTCTAGTTGTAAAATTTGATGATGTGTGGTTATGTCACAAGAGGCTATGTCATGTTAATTTTTATAACTTGGTTACTATTAGTAACATGAGAAGAGTCAGTGGTTTTCCTAAGCTGAAGAAACTTGACAATATAATTTGTAAACAATGTAAATTAGGAAAAATGTCAAAGTTTAGTTTTAAGAGCAAGACTCACACCTCTAAAGGAATTTTGGAGATTGTTCATACTGACTTGTGAGGACCAATTGATGTGCAAAGGTGATAAGTACAATTGTTGATGATTATTATAAGATGATGATAGTTATGTTCTTGAAACAAAATCTTCAATGCTTTCCAAATGTTTAAGTGGTACTTAGCAAGAGTTGAAAAGGAAATAGGTAAAAGCCTAAAATGTTTGAGATCAGACAGAGGAGGAAAATTTACATGAAATGAGTTTGAGATGTTTTGTAATGGTAGAGAAAATAAAATACACACATCTGCACCTAGGACCCCTCCAAAAAATGGAAAGGTTGAAAGGAGGAAAAAATATGTAATGGACTATGCTAGGGCACTCATCATGGAAAATAATGTTTCTTTGAAATAATGGAGAGAGGCTATAAGTATAGGTATCTATACCTTGAACTATGTGCAAGTCAAGAAAGGTACTCATTCAACACCTTTTGAACTATGGTATGGATAATCACCCAATGCAAAATATTTTAAAGTATTTAGAAGCAAGTTTTATATTCTAAATATTTTAGGAATGTTAAACTAGATGCAAAAAGTGAAGAAGGTATATTCCTTGGATATTACACAAGAAGTAAAGCTTATAAGTGTTTAAATATTAACACTAACAAAGTTGTGGAAGGGGAAAATGTAAAATTTGATGAATATATTGAAGTACATGAGGCTAAACCTATGAAGGAACTAGAGGAATACAAATCTTTGTATACTTTTATGAAGGTATGCCTACTTATGAAGATTCTATAAATCAAGTTTCAAATCAACAAGTTTCAATGACTATCGACTCACATACAATGTATGTCGAGTTACAAAATGAAGCTAAGGTACATGTTGATTCTAAGATTAGTATACATGAAAGAGATGTTGAATTACCAAATAGAGAAGTACATAGTAATTCAGAAGTTAACAGGCCTAATGATGAAAAGAGTAGAACCAATATTCCTAAAGTATTTCAAAAGACATCACCCTACTGCACAAATTATTGGAGATAAAGATGCAAGACCAATGATGAGAAACAAGATAAAGAGTGATACATGTTTTCTTAGCATACCTGAACCTAAACTAGTGAAAGCTTCCTTAGAAGATGTGAACTAGAGTAAAACCATGAAAGAAGAGATTTAATAGATTTAGAAGAACAAGACATGGGTCCTAGTTCCTAGACTAGAAGATAAAAATATGATTGGCACCATGTAGGTATATAGAAACAAGTTAGATGAAAATGTTGAAGGCACAATAAATAAGGTAATGTTAGTTTGCAAGGGGTATGTACAAGAAGAAGGGATAGACTATGGAGAAACATTTTCTACTATAGAAAGATTGAAAGGAGTAAGAACTCTGCTTTCTTACTCTATATACAAAGGTTTCAAAGTTTATCAAATGGATGTTAAATCTATATTTTTGAATGACATATTGGAAGAAAAAGTCTATATAGAGTAGTTAGATGGATCTTTTGATGCTAACAAAAAAAGCATGTTATGTAAACTACACAAAGCTTTATATGATTTGAAGCAAGCACCAAGAAGATGGTCTGAAAGGGTTCATAATTATCTTGTGAAAATTGGATTTTAGAGGAATGACAATAATATAAATTTGTATTTGAAGACAAAAAAAGGGAAAGATATTTTACTATTTGAAAAATTTGTTGATGATATCATATTTGGTGGTCAAGATACTTTATGTAAAGCTTTTGCAAATGAAATGAAGAAAGAATTTGAGATGTCTATGTTTGGATAGATCAAGTTCTTTATCAAATGAAATATGGTATATACATCACTTAGTCAAAGTATCTAAAGGAGATACTAATTTATTTTAGATTGGAATATTCCAAGCTAGTAAGAAAACCTATAGTGAAAGGAAACAAATTGTTAAAGAATGATGATTAAGCTAAGGTGAATCAAACATTGTATAGGTCTATGGTTGGAAAATTGCAATATGACGTACATACTAGACCTAATATTGCATTATCTATTGGGATAGTTACAAGATTATTTCTTAATCCTAGGGGGAATCACTTGATGGTTGTTAAGAGAATAATGAGATATGTGAAAGGAACATAGGACTATTGTGTATACTACAAGAAAAATGAGAAGTTTGAGTTTAGAGCCTACACTATTGCTAATTGGGCTGGCAATATTGATGATATAAAGAGCAATAGTGGAGGAGTATTTTTTTTTAAGGAATATGGTTGGTTACCTAGACTAGCAAGAAACAAAACTACATATCTCAATCTACTGTTGAAGCTGAATATGTTGTTGTTATAATAAATTGTACAAACATTGTATGGATCAAATAATTACTCAAAGGTATGAAGGGGGAAATCACTAAACTTGCAATACTTTACTGTGATAATACGAGTGCCATAAATATATCAAAGAACCTTGTGATGCATACAAAGACTAAGAACATTGCAACCAAGTATCATTAATTGAGAGAATTAGTTCAAGACAAAGAGGTGAAGATGGAATATCTGAATACAAAAGAACAAATAGTTAATATGTTCACAAAAGCATTACCTAAGGATGCTCATGAATATCTAAGAGGTAAACTAGGGATGATACCCCTATCCAAGCTTATTTAAGAAGCACAAGAAGTGTCTTGCATCAATTGAGATAATTGACATATATTACACATTGATGTAGTGGATCTTACTTTAGGAGCTACCTAAAGTAATCAAAGAGTTGGACTTGTAGATCAATCACAAGACAAGTGACAGAGGGAGAAACTGAAAATGTTCATATCTACATATTAAGATGACAAGTCTTTAGCATTATTGTCAAAGATGGAGAAATAAAGAAAGGGTTTAAGTGTACTACCAATCAAAGGAAGAAACATGGAATACCTACTCCAATGGAGATAATGTACTTGATGATGTACTACAGAGGGAGAAATTAATAAATGACATGCATCTACCTAGTAAGAGGGAGATAGTGCTGATGGAGATTTCTATACAAGGAATTATTTTCATTTTGGTATAGTTGTTTGTATTGGTTTTCCATCAATGCTGAAGAGGGAGATTGTTGAAAATAGATTGGTACAAGTATGAGAATGTGTTTCAATCATTGTTTTGTCACTAATGTCAAACTCACTACTTGTTGGTAAGAAAATTGCTTAGTTGATTTGAGTACTATCATTTGTTTGATTAATGAGGAGGTTTTGAAAAAATGAGATGAAAAAAGAACCTAGAGGAAAGGTTGAGTTATGGTATGAAAAAGGATTACAAGATTAGCTAAGACAATGATGTTATAGTGCATTGATTATTTACTTAAGTTTAAAAAGGTTGGATACACTAACTAATTCTAGAATAATAAGTAAGAATAATTGAGTCTACTAAGATTGACAAAGTGGATAGTAGGTGTTGAGAAAAGTTAGTGCAAGCCAAGTAAAATATCAATTGGAGCCAAGAAAATTAAAAGTTCAATTTATGTCGAGTGATATAGTGTAAGCCAAGTAAATTTTAGTGTTTGCCAAGTGATCTAGTTGAATATGGTGGAAGAACAATTTGGAAGCCATGTGACAACATACTCATGCTGAGTGCCAGTATTTATGTTAAATCATAGATTTAACAAATCTGAGCCAACTATTCTATTTTCTTGAATTTTGTGAAGCATGTGGAAGATTAGTATGATGAGTTGGTGGCATAGAATTCATGGTAAACTATTTTGAGGTGAATTCAAAGAGGATTGAAGGAGAAGTTTTGATAAGGGATTCAAATGAAAAGATGGGTAGATTCATTCAATTCCACCTAATCTTACCTAACCCTAAAATGGATGACAGAGGATGAACATAAAAAGATCTTAATTTTCTATCTATAGAGATGGCTAGTTAGAAGCAAGGTTGGTCAATGTTTGAGAACCTAAGATAGACAAGATGTTTAAGGTATTGTTTCATTGAGTGACCCAAAAAAAGAGATTGTTATTGGAAAACAAAGCAAGAAGTCTTAAGAGTATGAATTCTTGAAGGGTGAACAAGCTATTAGAGTTAAAGTGTGTTAAATCAAAGTAGAATGGAAGACTAAAATGCATATCTATAATTTGCAAGTGATTTGTAATTTGTTATCAAATCAAGCCTTACCATTACTTTCTAATCATTGTACTAGTCTAGGGTAAATCCTTTTGATTAAGGTTGACCTAAAAATCATTTATAAATCCTTTAACTTGGTGACATTCCAAGTGAATGATCTAAAGTTCTCTAACAAGGATCACTCCTAACAGGGTGATTGGAATCCCCTAACCAAGTTACATTTAACAATGTGTATTGTAACCTTTAATAGGGTTATCCTTTCACATGGCATCACTTTAGAAGAGTGAGAATGAGTAGCATGTTACTGGTGGTTTTTTCAAAATTGGATTTCCACATAAAATCCTAGTGTCAAATTTTTTATTGAATCTATTATGTTTCATGTTTAGATTTCTACAAAGTTATTTTTGTTAGAATATATAGTCCATTGATATAACTAAGAGGGGTGGGGGATGGGGCATGAATCAATTAACCAACTATTTTCATAATCATAAACCTTAAACAAACTTAACCATGTGAGTAATCTAAACTAAAACCACAACAATATACTCATATACAATTAACACTAGATATCTTAGCTAGGGAAACCCTTGATCAAAGGAAAAACCCTGGTGGGGATGGTACCCACAAGATGATGTACTAATATAAATATTATTTTTTAGAGGATAGACCCTATTAGGAGTCTATTACAACATTTGGTACATATGAGTCCCTATTAGGAGACTTTGAATCCATGTTACGAGATTCCCACCCTATTAGGAGCTATGGAAGATAGATGGACCTACTATCCAAATAATCTCTATATTATTCCTTGCACAATAATAGAACTAAAATGGACTTCTTTCCTCTATCTCTTTCGTATCAACCAAACTTTTTCTCCTTTAGATATTGTAACTAGATCTCATATTGTACATCCACTGATCTCTTGTATCATTTATACATATTAAATAAGCATTCTACTCCTTGCACCATGCACTAATACTTCACATTCTACTTTGTCCTCTAATCCAAGTTGACTTACAAGAAAGGGAAAAAATTTTCCTTTATACCTTATCTTCATAATGATTCCTTGATTTCGCCTTGAGGCCTTCACATTTAATTAAAATAAGATAATTAACTGATTGACAATTAGAATAGCACTGTTGTCTCATAGTCAATACAAAAATACACGTGTGAAACCATATCTTGTGTACATGCTGGCATCACCACACAATTTTCCTCTATCACTGTGTAATTTCACATCTCTTCATTACATCTCAGATGAAAGATAGTGATAGATCATCATAACTCTATTTTCTAGTGCTTTGTTTTTGCACCACTTCAAGTAAATCAAGTGTAACTTTCATATACCATTGATTCAAACTTAGTCCTCTTAACCACATAATTAGGACAACCTTAGAAATATGTACTCAAATAAACATCATCTAAAACTTCCTCAATTTCTATGCATCATAAGATTACTAACTATTATTCTCCAAGTCTTGACAGAATTACTGCAATGTTTACATCAATCACAAATATAGTCATGAAAGAAACACATCAATACTCTCCAATGAATAATGTAGTAATCCAATGTAGTATACTCAACATTCATTCTAACAATCTCCCCATTTGGTATTGATGGCAACAAAGATGAAAAAAATCTAAGTCCCAAGAATACAAAATTGTACTCTGTTGTTGTTGCTACTATTGTCATCTTATCAAATATCTTCATCAATATAAGGTCTTTTTGCTATTATCATGAGTTATTTATGGTAAAAAACTTCCAACACTTTTCTGGTTGCATATCATTTCCATAGAGATATCCTTCTGTACACTTAAATATTCTTCTGTGCACTCACATATTCTTCTGTGCACTTACATGGATGTTTCTAAATCTCCCTAAAGAGATATCACTCCCCCATTAACAACTCAATAGGTTCTACTCTCACATTTTCTCTCTCCATTTCCTAAGAGATACTTTTGATGCACATATTCTTCTCCTCCATTGACATCAATGTCAAAGGTGTCAATACAAGTACAAAATGCTAATTGTTAGAATATACTTCTTCAACTCTTAAGTTATCTCAAGTTTCCAAGGAAATTATTCAATATAATATATAAAATACTGAGAGTCCTCAATGAATCAATACATACCAGATACTCCACCATATAGGAAGCATCATCATTCTATCTAGTTTAACCATAGTGCTCTATACCACTATACTGATAAATTCTAGCATCATCTACTTTGAAGTAGGTAGGGGCATAACCCCTAGCATACTGCTTAGGTACTTAAAGGTATTTTTAGGCAAAGGTTTCATAAATATATCTACAATCTGATCTTTAGTACTTACATACTCCAACCTTATCTCTTTCTCTATTGCCTTCTCTCTCAAAACATGATACTTTATGGATATGTGCTTTGTCTTGAAATGCAATACTAGATTATTAGACATACTCACAATACTTATTTTACCATAGTAAATGATAACAGGTTCTATAAACTAAATCCCAATATCCTTTAGCATTTATTTCATCCACATTACTTTATTATAGTTATTTGTTTTTTCAACATACTCTGCATTGGCGTTACTCTGAGAAATATAGTCATGTTTCTTGCTTAACCAAGAAACCAATCTTTCTCTATGAAAGAATGCTCCACCACTAGTACTCTTTCTTTCATCCATATTTTTGGCTAATCTGAATTAGCATATGCACACAAAGTGAAGTCACTTGATCTATCATACCAAATTTCATAATAAGATGTACCCGTCAAATACATAAATATTCTCTTTACTACTACATAATGATACTCTTTTGGATCAGCTTGGAATCTTTCTATAATCCCAACTGCATTTTCCATATTTGGTTTGGTGTGAGTCATATATTGCAATCTTCCAATTATATATCTATACTTTTTCTACTCAACTGTGGGCATCTTATCTTTACTTGATAACTTGTGACTAGTTATCATGGGTGCACCGACAAGTTTTCAACTTTCTAAACCAAATCTTTTCAATAAGTATTTTAGATACTTGGCTTGTGAGATAATTATCCCATCTTTGCTTTGCACAATCTATAATCCTACGAAAAAATTCATTTTTCATTTCTTCAACAAACTTATCACTTTCTTTATTATTGCCTCTGAATATTATGTCATCCAAAAATATTACCATCTATTGTACCTTTAATAAATCAAAGTCTAGACAAATACCTATCTAGCCTTGCATACCAAGTTCTAAGTACTTGCTTTAGACCATATAGTTCTTTCTTTAGCCTACATATAGTCTCTTTTTCTTTTTGTTAGAGGGAAACCATCAAATTGCTTAATGTAGACTTCTTCTTCAAGTTCTCCATTTAGAAAAGCTTACTTGACATCCAGATGATAAACCTTGAAATTCTTGCTTGTTGCATAAGCCAAGAAAATCCTTACCACTTCCATTCTTGCCACAAGTCCATATGTCTCTTCATAATCTATGCCTTCTTGCTTTGGTTAACCTTTGCAAACAAGTCTAGCCTTGTTTCTCACAACTTCTCCTCATTCATCTTATTTTTGAATACCTAGTTGTTTCCTATTATATTCTTGTCTTTAGGTCTAGGAACTAATTCCCATGTTTCATTCTTCACAATGTGATCTAATTCTTCTTTGATTTCTTGCATCTAGTGATCATCCTTACATGCCTCATTTGCACTTTTATGTTCTATTTGAGAAATTAGACACAATTCCTCATTCATTTTGTTCCTTGTCATCACACCCTTATCTGTTCTCCAAATTATCTACTCTAGAGGGAAATTCTTTGTCATGATTCTACTAGAAGTAGGAGTTGACATCTCAACTCATATTTCTTCTCTTTGTTTATATCTTTTTTCTTCTCTATGCACAACAAATACATCATTTTGCAAGTCATTGTTAGTCTCAAAAAGAACTTTAGTATTTTGTCTAACAATTCTAGAATTATCCTTTTCTTCATTAGAATTATAATATACCATCATCTATTTAGTACACCAAACTTTTAATTAATCCTTACATTTTTGTACTCAACTATTGTCTTAGTTCTATAATTGAACCATCTATATGCTTTACTTTTCAACAAGTAACCAATAAACAAACCTTCATCGCTTCTAGGATCAAACTTACCAATATCATCATCTCTCTTTACATAACTATCTTTTGATTCCATTTTCTTCATTGAACATTTCGAACTCTGTAGAGGTGAACCCTCCCCCTCTCTTTGATTTCAACATTTAATCTTGACACTAGATTCATTTTCAACTCTTTTCTTAAATATCTTAAATTTCTCACAAGCTTCATACTTCTCTTTAAGAAATGCTACCCACATCATCCTAGTGAAATCAACAACAAAAATTATGAAGTACCTTTCACCATAATGTCCTCTAGTTTTTACAAGATGACTCAGATTGGTGTGAATAATCTCTAGTTTTTTTGTCATGGAGAACTTCTTGGTAGGAAAATACAATTTCCTTTGCCTAACCAAATTACATTCCTTGCAGATAATATTAGCAGGCTTAATAATATTAGGTAGATCTCTCACTGCAAATGTAATACTAACTTTCACAATACTATCAAAGTTTATATGAAAAACCCTTCTATGCCATAACCAATTGTTGTCAACCTTTGCAACCAACATGTTATTTCAATATGATTCAACTAAAATACACTGCCTTTCGATTTGGTTATAGTACCAATCAGCTTACCATCTTTATCTTCGATAGTGCAAGTCTTCTTTGTGAATTACAATAGATATCCCTTGTCTACCACTTGTTCAACACTTAATAAATTATATTTCAAACCATCAACAAAGTAAACATCATTAGTGTTAGTTTTACCATTAAGAGTAATAGATCCAATCCCTATAATTTGACTGGTTGCATTGTTACCAACTCTAACAATACCTCCATCATGATTTTTGAACTTAACAATTTTTTTCATATCACTGGTCATGTGATGTGAACATCCACTATCAATTATCCGATCTAATTTCTTCTCAACTTTGGTAACTAGAGCTCTTTCCTCTCTAATTTCTCTATCAAGATCATCTTCCTTGATAGCCACAAATCCTAATTCATCATCACTTTTACTTTGATCTATTTCATCAAATTCTCCATCCTCATTGGCACATAAATAATTTCTATCCTTATCTCTTCTAGACTTGAATTTTATTCTAAATTTTTTCTCTCTTTTAAGACATTTAGATGCATAATGACCATATTCATCACAAGTCCAACATTTAAAGATTTTCTTACCATCTTTCTCTCTTCTTACTAGAAGGTCTTTTCCTTTTTCAATCTTCTTTAGATCTACTACTACTAGCAAAGTCTCCTCTTACACTTGTATTTCTTGCTAGATTAGGTTGGATATTCAGAGCACTAAAAGTTGTCTCAACCCTGGCTAATGCTTTAGACTATCTCATTTCTACTTCTATGAATTCTAATCTTCCAAATAATGTTTCCTTTGTGAAATCTTTGGTTTATGGCATTACTAGTTGAATCATCTGAGCTATTTTCTTGAATGGTGGTGTTAAATTCTTCAAGATCTTCCATATAACCTCATCATCTTCTTTAGTTCCACCAAGAGACTAGATTCCTACAACAATTTATAATATTCTTCTTGCATAATTTCTCACATATTCATCTTTCATCATCTTAGCATCTTGAAATGCATAAATCCAATTTTACAATCTCATTCTTTTTGCATGATCATCACCTTCAAAAGTAATTGCTAATGCTTTCCAAATTTCATCAGAAGTTTGAAATATCTTTACCTGATTGTATTCATTCCCTGGAAGAGCATACAATAGGGCTTCTATGGTTCCCATGTTACACATGAATAGATCTCTTTCTACCTCTTTACATTCCTCAAGCTTTGATTCTTCAATAATTATCATCTTAGCTTTCATCAAAAGCCAATATCTTGGACCCATGCATAATAGATGAGTCTTCATCTTTTCCTTGCAGTTATGATAGTTGGCCCCATTAAATCTTGGACTATCCTTCATGAACATATTCAACATTGATCTTCCAAAGCTGATAACCCTTATCTTCAAGGACCAGATGCTCTGATACCAGTTGTTAGAATATATAGTCTACTGACATAACTAGGAGGGGGGGGGGGGTGGGGTGAGTAAATCAATTAACCAACTATTTTTACAATCAGTAACCTTAAAAAAACTTAACCATGTGAGTAATATAAACTTAAACCATAAAAAGATACTCATACAATTGACACTAGATATGTTAACTATGGAAACCCTTGATCAAAGGAAAAACCTTGGTGGGGATGGTATCTCAAGATGATGTACAAATATAAATATCCCTTGTTAGAGGATAGACTCTGCTAGGAGTTTGTTACAACATTCAGTACATATGAGTCCTTGTTAGGAGACTTTGAATCCTTATTAGGAGATTCCAACCCTATTAGGAATTGTGGAAGATAGCTAGACCCACTGTCCAAATGATCTCTATATTATTCCTTGTAGAATAATAAAACTAAAATGCACTTCTTTCCTCTATTTCTATCTTATCAACCACACCTTTTCTCCTTCAAATCTTGTAACTTGATCTAATACTATTGATCTAATGATCCCTTGGATCACTTACATGTATTCAATAAGCATTCTCCTCCTTCTCACACTAGAAACAACTTTGACTTACAAGTTGACTTACAAGCAAGAGAAACAACTTTCTTTTATATTGTATCTTCATAATAATTGCTTGAGTCATCCTTGAGGCTTTCCCATTTAATTAAAATAAGACAATTAATTAATTCACAATTACAATAGCACTATCATCTTATAGTCTATACAAATCTTCACACGTGTGAAACCATACCTTGTGCATACATTGGTGTCACCCAATTTTTTTCCTCTATCACTATATAACTACACATCTCTTCATTACATCTCAGATGAAAGATAGTGATAGATCATCATAATTCTATTTTCTAGTGCTTTGTTTCTACACTACTTCAAGTAAATTAAGTCTAACTTTCCTATACCATCAATTCAGAATTAGTCCTCTTAATCATGTCATTAAGACAACCTCAAAAACATGTCCTCCATTGTGCATCATCTAAAAATTCCTCAGCTTATGTGAATCAATTAGATTACTAACTTCTATTCTTCTAGTCTTTATAGAATTACTGCTATGTTGACATCAATGATAAAATAGTCATGAATGCAACATATCAATACTCTCCAATGCATAGAGTACTCCCCCAATGTAGTATCATCAGCATTCATGCTAATAGCTTTAACCTAGAATAATAATCTATATTTTTAAGTGATTTTATGATCTAATGGATGTATGCATGAATATGTTTTATGGATTTGGGTTCACTAAGTTGTAAAAAGTTTTATTTGTACATCTAGACCTTGGATAATTGATTTACAACTCTCTCAGTTATTCTATATAATTCCAATAGAGATATCTTGGTATTCTCCAAGATGTCATCTTTAAGGGCTAGTTTATCCATAAGTCACTAGAGATGTGAGCTTATAAGGAAAGCGTGTAGATGTGATATTAGTGTATTCTAGTTGGTGAGCGCTACTGTCATTGCTACAAATTAGGGAGTTTTATGCATAGGATGTAGGGATGAAGTTATCCTATATAGCATGGAGGGAAAAAAATTTATTGATGCACTTGATAGACATTTATTGTTGCACTTTCTAGTAGGAGAGTACTTGGGTTAAGATATGGATGTGGATGAGTAAGGAGGGGCATGCAATTAAATAGATAGAGATAAAAGAGGTTATTAAATTTCAAGTCCAGTAGCTATAGGAGAGGTATGAGTATAGAGGAAAAGAAAATCATAGGAATTAGTAAGGAGGGAACATATATAGGGACATGAATAGGGATAGGGACTTTAGGTATAGATACTATTGGGATAGGAATATATACCACCACACATAGTTGACAAGAGATATTAAGACTATCTATAGGAAATAATTTATTGGTGAACCATGAGGAGGATGAGATAGGGATTTGTGTAGTTATATTTGAGCTAGAGAGGGACACAACTACATGTGTGTGTGTGTGTGTGTGTGTGTGAGTGAGAGAGAGAGAGAGAGAGAGAGAGAGAGAGAGAGAGAGAGAGAGAGAGAGAGATCTTGTATCAAAATATAGTGTAGGGATTAATAGAATAATTTGAGGATGTTTGTTTTGATATCCACCTAGGATGGGTACAATAGAGATAATGTAGCTAATATTGGACCTAGAAAATGTATAAATCAAGACTAAATAGTCAAAGGTAGAGATGGATATATACTAATAGGAGATGGAAATAGGGCTATAATGTTGGTGGTTACAGATGAGCTCCTACATTCTTTGAGAGGACACTATCATAGAGGAAAATGGATTTAGTGACATCCAAAGAGTATGTCGAGATGAGGTCACCAAGGTTTCATGAGCCAAGATTAATGTATTTCTTCTTTATTAAACATATGCTATATTTTTTTAATTATAAAAGTTAATATCTTCAATACTTTATCATAATCAAACTATTGTTGATCAATAACATACAAATTATAATTCATAGTATTAATGTCGAATTAAGGATCATCGAATAAAGATGTTGAACATTCATCTCTCATACTTCTGTTACAAATATATTACTAGTTCAAAATATATTAATCAAATAAATACTATCATAAACTATACATTAACCTTTACCATTACCATAAACTATAAGTACTTTCAATTCAATAAAATAAAAATTAAACCTAAACCTAATTAATTATATAACATTCAAAAGCTATGGTAAAATCTATATTAAGACACAACTTTTCAATCATGTCACCCTAAGCCATATTTATTAGAGTTAGCTTACTTGTTGAAAGCATATGGAAAAAGGTGAGAACAAATAGGAAAAGTGTAGAAAACATTATATGATCCCACATAAAGATCCATGTACAAATAGTGCACGAATGCACTGACAATCCCTGTGCCAACGTACTGTCATACCTTGCACCCAATCATAGATAGTTCCCATGATAAAGTACAGTAGGGTACTTGCATTTCCAAGGACTAACATTACTGCCTGTAGAACACTGTCAGACACAGTTAGGTATGTATAACTATAGATGCATGAAATTCATACATCGAATATGGATATACTTAAATTACAAAGATAGAAAGCAATTGCTATTAAGTTCTATAAAAGTACTGGCATTGAATTATATGTGGAATTCATTAATGAGGATTATACGTTATGAGTTATGTTAATTTCTTAAATTTTTTCAATTCTATTTCATTCAAAGATTATAGATATGAAATGTTTAAAGAAGTTCATAAAGCGATTCACATCAGTAAAGAAATAAACATAAAGTGATATTGGAAATATCATTAAAGATTGATATATGTATCTATAAGTTATTATATATATATATATATACATACATATATATATATATATATATATATATATATATATACATATATACATATTATACACACACACACACACACACTTTAGTATAGATATGAATATTTGACATATAAGTAATATTGATTTAAGGAAAACATGCATAACATTTTAAATATAGTAATTATAATATATTCTTAATTATAGTATAGAGAGTCTATCTCTCATTTGAATTACAAAATCTTAAGATAGGGAGTTGGTGGAGGGAGAGGCAGAGTAATTTTTAGCACATGACGGATATTCTCTAGGAAATTGCTTGTAGCATGTTTCATTTGCCCTCTGCACCATAAATCTACCATCTAAAGATGATCGTAATAAGGAGAGAGAAAGTTGTTTTATTACTATAAGAAGAAATCTTCCAAATGAATTAAGCAAATTAAATTAAACACTCATCTCCTCAAGCACCTTAATAATACAGATGGTCGTAGATTTCTTAAATTGGATGATTCCCTAACATATGCCTAAATTTTGAATTTTAGGTCAAGTAAATAAAAAGCGTTCATCACAAGTGGTATCAAAGCATATCCTTCCATCCTTTAAAATTAGTAAATGAAGAAAGAAGCAAAGATGAGCGAACAAATATCTAATGAACTTAGGAATATTATGGAACAAATGAACTGAACTCTAGCAGAGCAGATAGAGAAATCAAACCAAGCACTGCTTCAAGCATTACAAAACATGGTAAATTCCATAAACAATCTAAAAAACAATAATGCTAGTGGAAGAGACATAAGTTCAAACCACTCAAAAAATAATGGAGCTTCATCATCTTAGGTGCCCAAACCCCCTTTCTTACCTTGGGAGGACCCCTCGATGGAAGGAGAGGGATAAACAACCAATAATGCTATTGAGAATGCAAGAGCTTATACCAGCCTTGAACTAGAAATTAGAGAGCTAGTAACATTTAGAGAATTCTATGAAGCCAATAGGCAAGAAACTCCTAGGAGAGAAAGAAGACAACAAAATGAAGATTTTAAAAGAAAAGTAAATAAAGTAACGCTTCCAAATTTTGATGGATTGGAAAAGACTACTACACATGCTTGGTTAAAAAAACTGAACACTTATCTTACCCTTAGCCCGATGATGGACAAAGATGCACTTCAATTCACAATCCTTCACTTAGAAGGCTTGGCACATGATTGGTGGCATCATGGCCTTGTTACTCAAGGACACCAAATTATTACTTCTTATCAAGAATTCTCTCAAAAACTCATTAAGAGATTTGACATAAGGTATCCCCAAGAAAACTTTAATAAATTGACTCAAATAAGGTAGCAAGGAACAATAGAGGATTATATTAAAGAATTCCAAAGAATCCTAGTCCAAGTCAGAAGAGTAGATGATGACCACTCCACCTACTTGTTCATAGAAAGATTAAAAGACTCATAAAAAGGTCTAGTAAGTGCCCTAAAGACTTCATCCTTAGATGATGCTTTTGAAATAGCTCTATGACTAGAGGTCTCAACCACAAATAACAAATCATGGAATAAACCGAACTCAAAATCTCACAAAAAAGATAAATCGTCCAACAAGTTCATTCCTACAAAGGACTAAGAGGAGATAAAGGAGAATAATTTATGATTCAAATGCCAAGAGCCATGGGGGCCAAGCTATAGTTGCAACCAAAAAAGAAACCATTGTCATAATTGTGGTGTAGACTCGGTGCCAGGACATAGATGTGGAAAGAGAGGCCACATCCAAAGAATGGAAGAAGATCTTGAGGAAGAAAATGTCAATAAGAAGGAAAAATATGATGAAAGTAATGAAATGGAAGAATAATAAGAAGAGTTTGGGGTGATAGCCACTATTACTCCATCATCTGAGCATCGGGTACTAAGAATTAGGAGCACTCTCAATGGGAAAATAGTTATTGCACTAGTGGCTAGTGGAACATCCCATAACTACATTTGTGAAAAAATCATCAATAAAATGAAGTCAAAAATAGAAAAGATCAAAGGCTTTACTACAGCCCAAGCCACAGGATCATTGGTACAATGTACAAAGATGATTCCACAACAAGAAATCACATTAGGAAGAAATCACACAATCAGAGAGGACTTGCATGTGGTTCCACTAGACTCAGATATAATTTTGGGGGCTCCATTGATATTTTCTTTCGGATGTTTTAAGTTTGACCTTCTGAATTTGAAGATTCATTTTGAGCACAAAGGGGAACAAATAACATTGGAAGGAATACCTGATGGCTCTGCAAAACTAGTTTTATGCAAAAGAATAGAAAGAATATTATGGCATGGTCAAGGAGAGTGGGTTGCATAATGTTTAGTACTAAACAAATCTACTCCACAAGAATCAACCATCCATATAGATATTGAACCCATCATTAAGAAGCACCAAAGGGTGTTTGAAGAAATTCCACCAAGATTACCACCCAAAAGAGGATTTGAACACATTATAGAATTAGAAAAGGATGCTAAAATAGTGATTACCACCCCCTACTAACATCCTCAAAAATATAAAGATGAGATTGAAAAAGCCATTTAAGAACTCCTAGCAATGAGACATATTCAACCTAGTTCCAGTCCTTTTGCAACACTAGTGGTACTTGTGAAGAAGAATGATAGGACAATGAGAATGTTTATAGATTATCGAGCACTAAATAAGAAAACTATTAAGAATCACTATCTCATTCCTAGGGTGGATGAACTCATAGACAAACTTCATGGAGCAGTGTATTTTTCTAAGATTGATTTACGATTGGGATACCACCAAATTAGAATGAGGAAGGAGGATGTTCCCAAGACAAAATTTAGATGTCATTATAGGCATTTCAATTTTCTAGTTCTACCCTTTGGCCTCACTAATGACCTGACCACCTTCCAATCATGCATGAATCATATCTTTCAGAAACAACTTAGAAAATTTTTGCTTATTTTCTTTGACAACCTTCTTATCTATAGTAGGTCATGGTTGGAGCACCTCTAACATATTGAAGAAGTCTTAAGCATATTAGAATATGAATCCTTGTTTGCACAAGCATCAAAGTGTGAATTTGGGTTAGAGGAAATTCTCTATCTGGGTCATAAAATCAATGCCAAGGGTGTAACCATGGATGAAAAAAAAGTTAAAGCAATAAGGGAATAGCCAAAACCAAAAATCCTAACTCAACTTAGGGGATTCTTGGGTTTATGTAGCTACTATAGATTATTTGTGAAGAATTTTTCCAAGTTAGCATCCCCTTTGATAGACTTAACAAAAAGGGGAAATTTTGGATGGAATGAAGTAGCACAAGAAGCTTTTGAAGAGTTAAAGGAAAAAATGAGCTCTTGCCCAGTCTTAGCTTTTCCAAATTTTACAATACCTTTTGGATTACAGTGTGATGCTTCTAGTAGAGGAATTGGGGCAGTACTACTATAGAAAAAACACCCTATTTCTTACAAGAGCTAGAAACTTTCAAGGATAGAAAGACACTACTCAATCTATGATAAGGAAATGTTGGCTATCATGCACACATTGGAAAAGTTTAGAAAATACCTAGTATACCGAAGGTTCAATATTAAGATAGGCCATAACAACTTAAGGTTCTTCATGAATCATAAAGACCTTAATGATCACCAACAAAAAAGGGTAAGTAAAATCCAAACATATAATTTTGATATTGAGTACGTCAAAATAACCCATAATGTGGTAGCAGATGCTTTATCTCGACAAGGCCAATTGAATACCCTTACTAGTATCATAGGCAATTGGAAAAATGAGATTGTTGCAGAATATGCTAAGGATCAATGAACTAATGAGATCATAGAGGGAAATATACCTAATGATGAATTCAAAATCATTGAAGTTAACTTAGTTTATTGCTATACTAATACTATATTGGAAAGAAATGTGCATATTTGATCAACCTATCTACCACTACAAGGATGGAATCTCTTTCTTGCACCTTTGGTAATCCTATAATGAAATCCATGGAAACGCTTTCCCACTTTTGGTTTGGGATGGGAAATGGTTGTAATAAATCAGCTAGGTAGTTCTATTCAGACTTATTCTTTTGGCATGTCATACATTCTTGGACATATTTCATAATGTCCTTCTTTTGGCCTTTCCAAGAGTACCTCTCTCTTATCTTCTTGTAAGTCTTGTAGAATCCAATGTGTCCAGATAGAGGGTTGTCATGGTATTCCTTCATAATTTTTCCTTTAACCTTGGAATTTGCTGCAAGTAGTATTCCTCCCCTATATAGTATGAGTTCTTCAATGATTTTGAATTCATCATTAGGTATATTATTAGTGATAGGGATAGCAAGTTTCTCAGCGTATTTTGGAAAGAACTTTTCTATTTAGTAGGAACTAAGTTAACTCCCAACATTAGTTATCATCCCCAAATGGATGGATAAACCAAAATTGTTAATAAATGGATAAAAGGTTATCTCAGAAACTATGTGATAGGACAACAAAATGCATGGATCAAATGGTTATACTTAGGAGAATATTGCTATAATAACACCCATCATAGGTCAATTGGGATGAGTCCATTTAAAGCATTATATGGATATGAGGCCATTACATTTGGAGATTTGATCAGTCAAGAGAGCAAGGTACCAGGAGCCAAGGATTTCATCCAACAAAGCATTGATATTATGAAAACTCTCAAGGATAATCTCCACCATGCTCAAAACTGACAAAAGATATATGCTAATCAAAAGCGAGTTGAAAGGTTGTTCCAAGTGGAGATCTGGTATTCTTAAGACTATAGCCCTACAAACAATCTTCAGTCAAGAGTAGAAAAATTAAAACCACATTTTTATGGACCATACTGGATCCTAAGAAGGATAGGAGAAGTAGCCTACAAGATAGAATTACCTAACAATAGTAGGATTCATAATATCTTTCATGTATCTAGACTTAAGAAAGTCCTTGGGAAACATATAAGCCCTTGTATTGATCTGCCACTACCAGACAATGAAGGAAAGCTCATCTTGGAGCCTGAGATTATTCTTGAAAGGTTTGACAGGAGATTAAGGAACAAGACTATTCTAGAATACATAGGCAAATGGAAAAATCTTCCTGGGGAAGATTCTACATGGGTGGGAGAAGAAGTCATTTTTGACTCAACATTGCTTGGGGAAGGGTAAATTTAGGAAGGGGGGACTGTCATGAGCCAAGATTAATGTATTTCATCTTTATCAAACACATGCTATATTTTTTTAATTATTAAAGTTAATATTTTCAATACTTTATCACAATCGCACTATTGTTGATCAATAGCATACAAATTATAATTCATAGTATTAATGTTGAATTAATAATCACTGAATAAAGATGTTGAACATTCATCTCTCATACTTATGTTACAAATATATTACCAGTTCAAAATACACTAATCCAATCAATACTATCATAAACTATACATTAACATTTACCATTACTATAAACTATAAATACTTTCAATTCAATAAAATAAAAATAAAACCTAAACCTAATTAATTATATAACATTCAAAAACTATGGTAAATTCTATATTGAGACATGAATTTTCAATCATGTCACCCTAAGCCATATTTATTAGGGTTGGGTTACTTGTTGAAAGAATACAAAAAAAGGTGAGAAAACATAGGAAAAGTGTAGAAAATGTTATATAATCCCACGTAAAGATCCGTTTACAGATACTGTGCCAGCACACTAACAATCCTTGCACCAATGTATTGTCATACCTTGCACCCAATCATAGATAGTTCTCACGAAAAAGTGTAGTAGGGTACTTGTGTTTCCAAGGACTAACATTACTGCCCGCATAATGCTGTCAGACATAGTGAAGTACATATAACTATAGATGTATTTAATTCATACATCGAATATGCATATAGTTAGATTAAAAAGATAGAAAGCAATTGCTATTAAGTTGTTGTATAGAGGTATCAATATTGAATTATATGTGGAATACATTAATGAGGATTATACATCATGAGTTATGTTAATTTCTTAAATTTGTTCAATTCTATTTCATTCAAAGATTACAGATATGATATGAAATGATTAATGAAGTTCATAAAGTGATTCACATGAGTAAAGAAATAAATATTAAGTGATATTGGAAATATCATTAAAGAATGATGTATACTATAAGTTATTTAATATGTTAAATATATATAAATACATGTGTATCTTTTGATGCAAGTCATTTAATTTCAAGCACATGATGGATATCTTCTAGGGAATCACTTGTAGCCTGTTTCACTTGCCCTGTACACCATAAATCTACCATCTCAAGATGATCGTAATAAGGAGAGAGAAAGTTATATGTGTACTATAAGAAGAAATATTCCAAATGAATTAAGTAAATTAAACTAAACACTCATCTCCTCAAACACCTTAATAATAAATATGGCCATAGATTACTTAAATTGGATGATTCCCTACCATATGCCTAAATTATGAATTTTAGGTCAAGGAAATAAAAAGGGTTCATCACACAAGGTCATTATAGAGGGATGAGGGAGAGGTAACATATTAGATTACACTATTACAACACCTACCAATCACTTGGCACACAAGTTTTTTTTTTTAGATGATACCAATGTAATGGTGTTTTTGTATGCATTGATATTTTATATACCTATTTGATGTAGTGATGGTAAATTATATTTGAAATACTTTGATAATACTTTATGATATTTATGGAAATTTTAGATGGGCCTATATATGGCATTTACATGATTCTGTATGGATGTCTATAAAGGTTAGATTCTATAATGTTATCATAAATAATGTTAGTAATAGGAGAAGAAGGTTGATCAATGACATTAGTTGAGTGTGAAGATAAAGGATTGGTATACATTTGAAAATTCTAGTTAGGAGGTACTATAGATTTATTTGTACTATTAAACTCAACATAAATAGATATAGCATTAAAATCAATAACATCTTGAATAATATTCTTTAGAGTATAATAGCTTTGAGTACCATGACCAAATTGATAATGATGTTGACAAAAAACATTGTGATCAAATGATTTAGTCATTAGTTTTCAAGTGTCAATACGATGAGGTTTTATAATGTTAGCATTAGTTACATTCACCACCACCATAGATAAAGATTCATATAAAAGAGTGCATTTACGATTAGGATTATACACAAGTTAAAAAAATAGCCATACCTTGGGATGTAGTAGCTATTTGATCATCAACTATGTTGGTTGTCTTTTGAATTTTGATGTAATTATTAGTCTTAGAGAGCTTTTTTTTTATGAATGACAACATCAATTATATCAATAGTAATAGGAGAGATTGGAGTAGAGATCTCAAGCTAGCTCAGTTGTGATTGATAATAGTGAAGCACTAGACAAAGATATGAAAAGGAAGTGTACTATGTAGGAAGAATTTAATATTTAATATAGTTTACAAATTTAGAAATAAAAATGCATTGAATGTCATGATTGGGGAACAAGATAATAAATTTTAGAATACAAGTGTTTAAATCTACCAATAAAGCTACATTTTCTTTTACATTATGCTTACAATACATTAAAATAGTTAAAGAAACTTGAGGACCAGTATTATTTTTACATTGTTTATTTAAAGCATTTAGCAAGAGCTTGAAAGGAATCATTAGACTAAAGGGGTTAAAGAGAAATATCATTTAAAAGATTTATCCCTAAAAGTATGGGTGAACAACTTATCCATAAGTCTATAGTCATGAGAAAACTCACTATATATAGTTTGGAAAGTCCTAACATGAATCACCAGATCACCCTTACTCTTATAAGTCTAAAGATGAGATATCACAACATGTTGTAGGATAAAAATATAGTGGATATCTAAGGAAGGAGGATTAACAATTCCACATGCAGAGATTGTCTACTTATACTGAGTGAATTGAGCCACTTGTTATTGCAAAGTAGTGATGATTTGAACCAAGCTACTAATGGTAGGATTATAAGATGTGATAGTATGCATGGACATATTGGATGTAGTATGAAATTTTTAATAATAAGAAGGTAAATTTAAGGATTTTAGTTGAGGATTAGAATAAATGTGAAGGAGATTAGAATATGTGAAAGGAATGACATTGTAAGAGGGTAATAAAGAAGGTATTCAAGTAGGAGGAACACTCAAAGGAAGTGAAGGGTTAAGAAAATAAATTTTTTTATAAGAGGAAGAGCATATGTAGGAATGTTAGGGATAGTGGTGGAAATAAGAATAAAAGGTTCAACGGTTGTAAAAGGATGAATGTGTCCCAACTCTTGGGAGCATTCTATCAAGGGATTAGCATGAATATTAATAAGGTGAGATGTACCACACAATATAGATATATTATATGAACACCATGAGTAATAAGATTCTTAATAGCCTCAATAGCAACAACACTATCATGATTTTGATTCTCTTGCACAAGCCAATTTTCCAATTGAAAAAGTTTATGAGAGATATTATAAACCTATGAAGGAGGAAATCTTAAGGCTTCATCTTCATCATGGCAAGACTAAGAAGAGTTATTCTCAATCATAGGATAGAGATCTTGAGGAGAACTATTAATTTTATCATGGCTCTTGTCAAGGAAAGATGAATCATGATCAAAAGAGCCCACAAGTCTCTAACTTCTCCTAACAAGAATGATATAGGTTGGAATTATTGTGATAAATATCATAAAAGAGAAGATTGCAAAAGGAAACTCTAATGAGATCCAACCTCACAAATATTAATGTAATAAAGAGAATCAAAAGAAAGATCTAACCATGAAAATATAGATAAATCTAACTCCAATATAAAAAAAAGAGATGTATTGGGTTTACCAAAATGTTTAGGGGGGAAATAGATATAATGAGTTTAATGCTTTGGAAATGATAAGATGCATTCATTAACTATCCTATTTAACACTAATACATTCAATACAAGAGAGAAAAGAGCTTCCAAACATAACTCTCAATGTAATGCATGTTAGATTAGCAAAAAATCAAGGAGATAAAGATATGCTCATGATAAATTTATATCAAATAAAGGAAGTACGTAAGCAAGTCCTCCTTTATGCAATGCAATTTGATTAAAGATGTGTAGATGTAAGAGTGCAATAAATTTTAATTCCTTGAAGAAGAAGTGTAAGCTAGGTTTAGGTGCTAAATATAAGTGATTAACCCAATGAAGATATAAAAATAGGTGTAGACTAAAAGATAAAATAAATTATAAAGTACTCACCTTGAAATGTGTAGAGGAATGTGATTTTTTACTCCTAAAATTGAAAATCTAAAATTTTAAGGTAACTTTTGTCTAAAACTTTGCAATCATACTCAGAAACCTAGAAAATGATGTTTTTTGTAGGCCTCTAGGAATAGGTCAAAAATGTCATTGTGTTCTTGGTGCTCTGTAGAAAATTTACCCAACTTCTTTAAAAATAACTTGATGAATATTTTCCAAATCTATAATCATGATTACACTAACCTACTCCTACACATTGATAATCATTTTTTTTTAAGGTGGATGAGGGCTTGTGCACATAAATATGTAAATGAAAAAAAGAAAAATGTAAATATTCACCTTTCTTATGCAAAGCCTTATTAATAAGGATTTGAATTTGGTAGATGTTGTACATGTTGAACATTCAATAAGGAATGTATGATATATTCAAAAATGCAATAAATCTACCAAAACCACATCATGGATCCATGGATGAAAATGAGAATCAATGAAAAACATACATAAAGCATCAATGAAGAACATACATAATGCATCAATGTAGATCACCTCCCTTGGCGGACAAAAGAATGCTAGATCTTGAATAGGAGATGCTCACAAAGGATCCTTGAATCTTTGAGCACCTTGAATTCTTGGTGAAAGTGTCCTTACTAGAATTCTTGAGTTTTTGATCCTTGTAGATTGTATATTGTGATTGCTTGATTCTTAGATGTGAAAATGAGGATCTAAGGTTTCCTTTTATGCCAAATTTTGGGTGTAAAAAGAAGAAAGTTGATAAGAACAATTGATAATTAAATTTAAAACCATGAGAAAAAATTGGGTTTGAGATCCAAAGTCCTTGGAGAATAGGTTGACTTTAGAAGTTGACCTATTCCAGAAGATGTCAACTTCATCAACCTACTCTAGAACTAGCCTACATGGAGCCATCACTTAGGTCTTGGATACTGCATTGATGAAAGTGGGATGTAAGTGGTAGAACAAGAGTAAAAATGGTGATTGTCCATGAGTCCATTCATGGTCCATAAGGTTGATAAAGAACGAGAGATAAAAGGTCTTAAATAATGAGTGTTTCCATTCTAATATCATATACTTGTTTTGTCCAATATATTCTAGGAATAGAGACCAATTTACTCTTTATTGGTTTAGAGAATGTGTGAGGTTTACATACTAGTGGGCTTTGTAGCTCTTTATAGAAATGAGGAAGTGTTCATTGAAGGTGGGAATGGCCCTTTTACGTGTTAGATAACTATGAGGGGGATGAAGGGGGTGGGGCATGAATGACTTATCCTTAGGCCCTTTTAAACCATTTGCCTCACTTATAAAACCTTATAATTATCTATAAACTAGCTTGGTAATCACATAAAACTTAATCTTTCTTATGCATCAAACAAATTTTAGTTGTAGTACCAAATATTAGTAACATTAATTTTCTTAAAAAAATAGTAATAATTTCAACATATAAAAGAAAATAAGATACAAAACATTCATGCACATGTTGACTCTGTGATTTTTAACATGGAAATCGAATTAGGGTAAAAACCACCTAAGACTAGTTCCCCACAATATTTTCACTCTTTTGAAGTTGAGCCAACCATGTTAAAGGTTATAGACCCACTACTAGATGTGACTCTATTAGGGGATTTTCACCAAAGAACATCTAGATCTTATCACCCTTGAATGAGTTGTTTTGTTAAAGGATTTACAACCATTCAATGAAATGTTAGGCTATTATAAGTATTTACAAATAAAAAGACTATTAAGACCACTCATTTAGGATATTTTTTGTTGCAATGGTTAGAGAGTAATAGTCAAATGATATCATAACAATGTAACTAAATTTTATTTTTCAAATCTCCATTCGGCTTAATATATTTTGTCACTAACTAGCCATTATACTCAATAGTTCACTTTTTCTCAACTTTTCACTTTGATATACTTACTAGGATATCCTTTAGCTCCTTTGTGACCACTCTACTATCAACTTGACCAACAACATCTACATCATTGTCTCTTACTTAAATAGACATATTTTTTCTTCATCTCATGTATTAGGGTTACATTAATTAATCTCCTCCACATGATCTTGGGTTCATTAAATCTAAGATATATTTTGGATCTTTCCAACTATATCTTTTCCTTGGAACTTGTACCTTTCTTGGATCTCAAAACTCTTCTCAAATTTTTATCATTACATCCTCTCTTAATTTTTCTAGTCTTATATCTTCCTAAAAAACTTTAGTCTTATCTTAGAATCTTCTAGAATAGTCTCGATCTTCATTTTATATTGTCCCTTACTCAATCTTTCATAGACTATTCTTCATTTACCAAATGGTGTTTTTCTATTGTTAACCTTATTTATACTCGATCAATACTATACTCAGTTAATGCTAGATATGCTCATTTAACACTAGACATTCTTAGTTAATATTGTCTTCACTTATTTTACCTATCATCCTCTTCATTTATCAACCATTATCTCTAGCTCAATGTACCTTATCTTTCCAATCTCAAAATTCATTATTTTCCTTACCAACCAAACTAACTTACTTGTACATCATCTTAACACTTCATGAAATTAGGTCAAATAATCAAACCAATATTATTCTATCATAGATTGATTCATCAATTTCCATATTAGGTTTACATACTTACCATCATTTCTTCATTCTAATATTCATACTTTTTCTTCAACTTCTTTATCCAACATCACATCCTTTAGATGGTTGCAACTTACAATAATTAGTAACATCCTAAATATATTGACATCAATTACAATATAACAACAGATCTAACTCTTTAACATATATTTTGTATCTTGATTCTGACCTTGGTCTTTGTCAACTTTATTTATGTTCAACAATCTCCCTTTACTTTCATTAACATCAGTTGTCTCTAACAATCTCCCCCTTTGGCATTGATAGAAACACATTATTAAATGTACCATCCAATTCCAAACATCACCATCGTCTTAGCTATGTTTTGTTACATTCTCCTAAAAATTTTGTCTTCATTAGGATCTCATTCACTTCCTCTTAGAGTATATTGCATTAATTGTTCAACTCTTTCTTCTTCACTTCATCGATATCTCTTCCTTTGAAAACAATAATAATATTTAGTAATCATATCCCCCTTTAATTCATATTATACACCTTTAGGTGTATACATATTCTCTCCTTTTTACTTAATCTCTCCTATACACACATTGCCCCTTTGACAACAATGCCAAATATAACAAAAAAAATTAATTAGAAACTTATGTAGCTTGTACGTTTCATTTATTGATCACTTTTTTTTCATTACATCACCTTTACAACTTTAGCAAAGCATAAAGAGTGAACTCTTGTATCAATTTCAAGTAGATATTATGATAAACCATAAATTTATGCAATCTTGAATCTTCACTTAGTTAATATTGGATAGATGAAGGAACCCTAGTTTACCTCTTAGATATTAAAATGCATTCTTAGATAATGACTTCGTAAATATATTGCCTATCTTCTCCTTTGACTTTACATACCTTAGTTGATGTAGGCAAAGGGTGAATAACTAGGGCCAAAGGCACACCCAACTATCCTAATAAACCTGCTAGAGTTAACATAATGAAAGCAAACACAAGGAACTATAACCAAAGGGGGAGGAAGAGTATAACACTTTTATTGATTCATCAAATAATTAGCATACATGCCCAGCTATAAGGCCTTTTGGGTTACAGTTAGATACAAAATACAACTTCCAAATTCTTGATCCAGCTTTAAATTTGCATTTCTAGACACATATGCATTCCCTTTTTTTTAATCCTCTAAGTTTTACCTTTGATCTAAGCCTAATAACTCTATTTATAATTTCCAAAATGGCTTATATATTATTCTAGAACATTACATAAGAGGAGGGCCGACCCAACAATGGTCTGGACACATCCCAAGAAAAGATCTTAACATAATTGTCGTGATCGAAATAAATCTTGCAAGTCAGCTCTTAGAAATCACATCCAAATGCTGACACTTGGCATTCACTAGGTAACTCAACACATGAAGAGTCACTCAGGATACACTCAATAACTTGGCATCAACTAGAAATTGGCAACTCGGCATCAACTAGAAACTAGCAACTTGGCGTCAACTGGAAACTGGCAACTCGACATCAATTGGAAATTGGCAACTCAACGTCAACTGGAAATTGAAAACTTGACATCAACTGGTAGAACAAACAAAAGTGCAGGATTAAAAGGAAACCTAGGATGCTCTTGCATTAGACAAATAGGGTTGGAAGAAATGATTCTCCTAAATCATTGAGATGTCACAACCTGAGCTAAATCCAACTCAAATTGAGAAATCCATGTAGCATCTTCAAGTAGTCTATTCTTCCACTTCACCAAATACTCATAGTAATATTTTTCTCTTCTGTTCTTGCCAACTCTTTGATCCAATATCTATTAAAATTCCTCAATCTACTTCTTAGGATAATCATCTAGTACAACAACTTCATCCTCTGACTCATGATACTTATAAAAATCAGCAATATTGAATATAAGAGATATATCCATGTCATTGGGTAACTCAACTTCATAAGCATTACCACTGTCAAACCTCTTCAAGGTCTTACAAGGTCCAAATTTCTTCATCTTTAGCTTACTATATGTTCCAACTGGGAATCTTCCTTTCTTTAGATGAACCATCACCTCATCACCAACTTGAAAATCATGGTGTCTTCTAGACTGATCAGCATTCTCCTTATACTTCTGATTACTTTGTTCTAACCTCAACTTCACTTCCTTATGCAAAGACTCCATAAAATCAGCAAATTCTTCTCCTTCAACGCTTTTATTTTCTTCACTAGAAACATCTCTCAAATCTAATATACCTCTAGGATGCATTTCAGTTACAATCTCAAAAGGTGTCTTCCCTGTACTCCTATTCACAGAATTGCTATATGAAAATTTAGCTTGTTCCAATACCATCTCCCAATTACTTGGCTTATTCCCAACTAAACATCTCAGCAAATTACTCAAGCTTCTATTCACAATCTCTGTCTGCCCATTTGTCTATGGATGGAATGTAGAACTAAACTTCAACTCAGAACCATCTTCTTCCACAAAGTCTTCAAAAAATAACCAACAAAATTACTCTCTTTGTTAGAAATAATACTTCTTGGTAATCCATGCAATCTCACAATCTCTTTAAAGAAAAGTTCAGCAACATGCTCAACATATGATGTCTTCTTACATGGTATGAAATGAACCATCATAGAAAATTTTTCCACTACAACAAATATGGAATTATACCCTTTCACTCTCTTAGGAAATTCAAGAACAAAATCCATACTAATGTCAGTGTTGAGACCATTGTTGGATCAAAAAAATCATGTCCAGATGTTGACACTCAGCATTCACTAGGTAACTCGACACATGAAGAGTCACTCAGCATACACTAGGTGACTCGACATCAACTGGAAACTGGAAACTCATCAACTAGAAACAGACAACTTGGCATCAATTGGAAATTAGCAACTTGACATCAACTAGCAGAATGAACAAAAGTGCAGGATTACAGGGAAACCTAGGATGCTCCTACATCATTAGTCCAACTTTTTTCCTTGAAATTTCTCTCTCAAATAGTGATATGTGATAGATATATGATTTTTCTTTACGTGCATCACCAAATTCTTTGAAATATTTATAGAACATGTATTTTCATTAGTTTAGTCACTTCCTCTTGCATTCTTTCCAAAAACTATCTGATCCCCAAAATATTAGAGAAATTAATAGCAATAGCAACATATTTATCTTCAATAGTGGATTATAAGATACAAATTTGTTTCTAACTTATCCATATCACAATCCTTTCTCATAAAAAGAAAGCTCCACCATTGATACTATTCATAGCATCAACATTTCCAACCCAATCAAAAACATTCATAGCTCAAAGTATCCAACTTTCTTGTACCATAAACCATGACCTTTTATTCCTTTGAGATATCTAAATATTCTCCTCACACCAATCATGTGTTCCTTCACCAGATTAGAAGAAAATATTGCAACAATTCCTACTATATGAGAAATATTTAATTAGCTATGAGCACCATGCTACAATTTTGCAATCATAGATATCAAAAATGTTTGATTTACCTTTAAAATACAATTTTACATTGATAGTTTACACCTTGTGATCATCAATGTGCCAACTAGTCTAGAGCCTCCCATACCAAATATCTTCAAAATCTCCTTGATATACTTGGATAGGGTCATGTATATTTCATCTTTCTCTTGTTGAACTAGAAATCTAATAGAGAAATTAATCTCTCTAAACATTGACATCTCAAGCTCTTTCCTCATTTCATTAACAAATGTTCTACACATTAGTTCGTCCTCCAAATATAATTTCATTAGATTCACTTTTTAGGTATAGATTTATGTTCTTGCTTGTTCTAGAAAACCTAATATTCATCAAATAAGAGTGCAATCTTTCATATTATGCTTGGGATTCCTAATTTAATCCATATAAAACCTTGTGTAGTTACATACCTAGTTCCTCTTATAGTATTTCATTTAGAAATGCAAATTTGACATCTATCTAACAGACTTTGAAGCTCTTGAAAGAAGCATATGAAAGTAATATCCTCATACCTTCTAGTTTAGAAATAGGGGAAAATGTTTCTAGTTAATCATTATCTTCCTTCTTGTACATAACCCTTACAAAATAGTATAACCTTGTTCCTTGTAATTTCTCATTTTCATTCAACTTGTTTATGAATATCCATGTACTACCAATCATATTTTTATCTTTAGGTCTTGGTACTAATGTCCATGTATTTTTCTTCTCAAATTTCTCAATCTCTTCACTCATAGCATTAATCCAATCATTATTTTATAATGAATCCTTACATGTTCTAGGTTCAAATTCACAAATCAAGCATATATTGTCTCTCAACTCACTTTTTGTTATCAATCCAACATATTTGAGTCCAATGATTTGGTTCCATAAATGGTATAATTTTCTAGAACTAGCTCAGTTCTCTCTATTTCTTCATTTTGTCTACTTGATGCATGCTCAACATGTTGCTCGATAGTAGGTTGATATTTCTAGATGACTTTTGGTTGTTGCTTAGGTAGTATATATACTTAGTAAAGTATTAGGAACACCTTCTTGTACATCAAAAAACCTATTGTAATCTTTTCATTATAACCTTATTTCTTCATCATTATATTCTAGAAATTCATCAATAATTTTTTTAGTAGCCTTGTTCAAACATTTATATATGCCTTTCTTCTAGTTGAATAACCTAGGAATATTACTTGATCACTTTTTGAATCAAAATTTTCATTTTCCTCATCTTTCAAAATATAATGCCCACTTCCAAATATTTTAAAATAATTCACATTCATTATATTTCCATACTAGAGATAATAATGTCTATTTTTTGTTCCTTTCTTCAAATATAATCGGTTCATTGCGTAGACTACAATATTAATGGCTTCTCTCTAGTAGATCTATAGAATTTCCTATAGAAAACTACAATTGGAACAATTATTGTATTGTAATTGATGTCAAATCTACTGATGAGACATATTTCTATCTAATGTAAATGCCATATCTATTTTATTGATGAAGCGGATTTAAGAAATTGCTCATAACAAAAGTACCTAGAGGAAAGGTTGAGTTATGAAAAGGAAGCTAAAATGGACATTTTATTAGTTGGAGTTTAACAAGAAAAAATGATTATTTAAATCATGTTTATATTCATGTCTTTATTGTACAAGTCAAGATATATCATGTATGCAAAGCTTGACCAAATAATAGAGTTAAAGATTAAGGAATTTTGAAGACTGTGTCGAGTGATGCTAGTGTCAACCAAGCCAAAATAAGTGTCGAGAAAATTCAAATTTGATCAAATATCAATATTGACCAGGTGCTAGTATTTATAGGAAGCTAGAATTTCTATAGTGATTGAGCAATTCAATGATGATCGAGTATTAGAACTTAGTAATGGTCGAGTGACAATATTTTTAATGTGTATGAGAGATCATGATTTCCACTTGACTAAGCTGATTTCTTGGGATAAAGAAAGCATGTTTAGGATAATATTGATGAGTAGGATCATTTAATTCAAGAAGAGGATTAGGTAAGATACCTAATGAACAAATTCAAGGAGAAGTTTCTAGAAAAGAAAGAAGATGAACATATCCAATGAACGTGATGAATCAAATTGTGAACTCTAAGATCTATGGTGATCATGGAAAATGGAAAAGGACCATATTTACCTGTTTAAGGAGGTTTAGAGATAAACTTTAGAGTATCCACATGAATGGATGGGAAGAACACTAATGAGATATGTGAAGAAGAGAATTGAGTAGATAATATGTGTATGTTTCCAGTAAGATGGAATGAAGATGCTAAGGTTGATAAGAGAATCTAAGAGGGCTTAAGTTTTTTTTGAAGAGAAGGGTGAATTCTTGAAGGGTTTCCAAATATTTCAATGATAGAGGTGACAAGGAAGGATTATCAAATAATCAACACATGAACTAAAAAAAGATCTAAAACTGCAAAGTGAGTTGTAATTATACAGATCAAACCCTATTATTTTATTTCTAATAATTGTAAATAGTATGTATTGAAATAATTTTAATCAAAGGGTGACCAAAAAGTCATTAAAGGACTTAATAGCCTATGCAAATCTTTTAGAAAGGTGACATTCTAATGGAATGTCCTAAAGTCCTCTAACTAGGTCATAGTTAATAGTGTGTATTGTAACCTTTTAAAAGTTTGGATCCTAATGGGGCTCACTTCAAAAAACTAAAAAAGTTGTGGCATGTTGCTAGTGGTTTTCCCAAATTGGGTTTCCATGTTAAATCCTAGTGGTAAAATTTTGTTGAATGATTTAATGGTCTTTTACATTTCAAATGTTTACATTCTAACAATTTTTTTATCTTAAGACAATGAATTACTAGTAAATTTGTTTATCATTATATAGTAGATACCTGTTAGAAATGTTTAGAATAACTAAGAGAGAGGGGGATGGGGGGAATTAGTTACTCAAGGTCCATAAGTGCCATTTGAACATTTGAACATTTAACACTCATTGTTATTATTATCCTACCATTTTTTGCTCTCTACTATACTGATAAACACAATTATTGTCCTAGACATAACATACTTTGTTCAATATAAACTTTATGAAATTTAAGACATATAAATCATTCAACACAAGTTTGACACTAGGAACATCTCACCACTTTTTCAATCTTTTGAAGTGATCTTTGTTAGGAGCTGACCTTGTTAAAGGTTTACAATACACATTTTTAAATGTGACCTAGTTAGAGGATTTAGTCACCTTGTTAGGAGTGGCCTTGTTAGGAATTTAATCATTCCATTTAGAATGTCACCTTGTTACATGGTTTATAGAGATTTCTTGGTCCTTCAAATGATTGTTAGGTCAACCTATGTTTAAAGTGATTAGAAAGAAAAAAATACGTTTTGATAGGTATGATTACAACTCACTTTGCAAGTTTAGATCAATATTTAGTTCATTTCCTGATTCACTGATATGCTTCCCATTTCGATCTCTATTCTTGATTTTCTTTGCAAGCCTTCAAGTAATCAATATTCACCTTTCAAAAAAACTTAAGCCATATCCTTATATTCACTTATCAATAGTAGGAGCATCTATGCAAGCGATCTCCTTTAGCTTCACATTCAATCTTATACACTTTTGTTCACCCTTGTGTATCTCTAATCCACCTTTCTCTTTATCAGTCTCTTTCACTCTTTTCAACTTTGGCTCTATAACTCTTTAAATAGGTAATTCCTTCTTTGTCATTTTCCATTATCACTATAGATCTTAGGGTTTACGATCAGGTTCAACATGATTCATTATCTCTGTCCACCTTCTTGATCATCCTCTAGAAATTTCTCTTGAATTTTTCTATTAGGTATTTATATGATCCTCATCTTAAATTTAATGATCCAACTCATCAATATTACCTTCAACACTGTCTACATCTCCCAAAAAATCAAATGAGTTAGCTAGAATTAACAATTTCCTCAAATTCATTCTCAACACTATTACTTAGAAATCACTAAGTTTTGACACTTGATCATCACCTAATCACACTTAGTTGGTGTAAAAATTCTAGTTTGACATTGTCTAGCTTTCTTAGTCTATATTGATGGTCAGTCAAAATTAGATTTTCTCAGCACTTATTGTGGCTCAGTTGACACAAGCATCACTTGACATTCCTTAACCTTTTAATCTATTGCTCTACTTAGCTTAACTATTTGGATATAAAAAATCACTTTTCCTTATCAAAGTATACCTACTCAAATTCCTATTGTAGCTTCCTTTTCATAACTCAACCTTTCCTCTAGGTGCCATTGTTATGACAAATTTCTCAAATATACATGACATTTAAATTAGGTAGAAATATGTCTTATCATTATATTTTATATCAAAGACAAAACAATAATTGTTCCAATTGCAGTTTTCTAACAATCTCCCTCTTTGGTAGTAATGGGAACATCTCAGTATTTGCAACAACTCAATATCTCAATGTATCTTATGTTTTCACCATACAATCTAAAAGATTTCACTATCATGTGTGATAAATATCCTAAGTTTCATTCTAATTGTCTTTACTGATTTTCTTCCTCTAAAGTAATAAATTTCTTTCTTATATATCTCCCCCTTTATTTATGTTATCCCTCTTTGACAAAAATGCCAAAGACACTTAGATTTCTTAGCTTCAATTTGTTCATATATCTAAATTATGCAGAGTTTGCATGTTTGGTTGATTTTTGGCAATTGTCTATAAGTGATCTGTTATGTTGTACTTGACTATCTACCTTAGGTATTTCCCAAAGTAGTATTTTTTTGCATCAATGTGTAAGATATTCTAATTAGCACAATTGATTCAATGCACCTTTTCCTCAAGTTTCTTTATTTCATGGAATCACCCCTAATTTACCTCTAAGATATTCATGAGCATCTTTAGGTAAGGCTTTAGTAAATATGTCAACAATTTGTTCTCTAGTGTGCACATATTATAACTCCACATCTATGTCTTCAACTAGTTCCATCAAGTAGTGATACTTGATAGAAATGTGTTTTGTCTTAGTATGCATCACTAGATTCTTTGAAATATTAATAGATGTGTTATTGTTGGCACATAAATCTATACCCTTGCTTAAGGTATGACCCTCAAGCGACCTTGTGTAACATGAAAACAATCCCAAAAGTGTGGTACTTTGCAATTAGAGATCGAGTCTCTGGAGAAGGCCAAGTTCCTTACTATTAGGATGCATCTAACTACTTGAGAAGAAAAAGGAGAAGGAGATGCATGAAAATCAAACTACCTATCCTAACTTAGAGGGGGTGATACACCAAAAATTATTTTAATCTAATAGAATTCACAAGATATATCACTATAGATGAAGATAATCACACCTTTTTCTCTCTCAAGGATATTATATCTATTCTAAAGACTACCTATTCCATCATGAAATGCACTTGAATAGTGAACCTAGGGATGTAGGACTTGAAATGGGTCAGCACAGTATGTGCACTAAGTTCCTTTAAGAGTCTTAACACCTATGCTATAGGAAAGTGAAATGCATGAAAAGAATTTATACTACTATTAAAAAATATTAAACACACTAGGATTAGCAACAAATAACTATAGAAAGCTTTTGAAAATGAACCTAAACTAGTTAACAACTCAAAACATCCAACATGATCATTTTCTGCAAGTGTTGTAGGAACTTCCACAGTAACAATGTTGTAGGACTAATACAATAAATCTATCTTGAAAATAGGAAATTGCAAAGAATGAATCTACACTACCTAAATCTATTCCACCTCCCGAGTGGGCCTCCTTGGTTGGTTTCAAATAACTATGAACACAACAAATATTCCAAAATCACTCTTTCATTAAAATCCTTCTTTGATTACATCAACTAAACAATTCATGAAGAACAAAAAAGAGTAACTCCTGAATCTTAAACCAACATGGTCTATTTTCTCATTAGCTTACTAAGATAATCAAAATCCATTATATAGAGGTTTGGATACTTATTAAAAACATGACATAAAATTCTTGAACAAACATTGCCATAAAAGAAGGTAGCAGATCAACCATGACATAGTACATTTATTACTAAGCAATAGGATAAAAACTTGTAGGAAATATAGCAAGTTGTGTCTCCTAGAATTTCTAGAACAATAACTCCTTTTCAAGTGTGACTATCCATAGGAATTTAATTGTTCTTTTCTTGTCATGATCAGTCTCCACCATCCTCTTCCTTTAATTCAATAATCACAACCTTTTGCATTGCTCTTCATTTTCCTAAAAGTTAGAAACATCCATAACATATATGCAAGATAAAATTCCTACTCTTATTTAGATATTAGACCATACCTTATGATATTTATATGAAACACTCCATTCTATGTATAATATTAAGAAAAGTATGTGATACACACAACCTATAGGTTTAGTAAGTTCTAGCTGTCTCTAGCATAAGTTCACATGATATTTACACAAATGTTTTGGAAATGTTTTTGACAAACCATAAAGACTAAGTCCAAACTATGAAAACTATATCAAGATTATGACAATAAAATGCCGCATCATCTGCCCCCCACTATTCAAATGCTTGTCCTCATGAATTATACTTCCTTTCCATAGCTATGAAGTCTCGTACTATAGTTTTCCCTATCTTCCCACTTCTAAAAGTGTAGAAGAATCCTTTGGTGCACTTCCAATATTTATCCATGTGTTTCTCAACCAATGGATCTAGTCTAGTAGCATCATTAAGGTAAAGAGGCCAAAGAAGGCTAGGAGGCTAAAAAGTCAATGGCATCCATAGTTCCTTTCTAATTTTTCTTCCCATTTGTATATACTTGGCCACCTTATTAATATTTGCTTCATAATTAATAGGGCTATGTAGTTCTACCTTTTTGAAAGTTTTTGGGAGTTTTTTCCATTGGTTCCTAAGCCCTATAATAACTCTTTGATGCGTAAAGTTTGGAATTGCCTGATAATCTCTATAAACCTTTTATCTTTCTACAAACACTTTCTCCCTAATCTCTAGTTTCCATTCCCCATAGGTTAGTCTAGACCAATCTCTTAGAAGGTCATCAAGCTTGCATGATTCCGTTTGTAGAGGTAATGGTTTAGATTTCTCAAGATCTCTATAGGCTTTTAACTACCTATCATAGTTGTTGTGCATTTAGGAAATTAAAGCTTTGAGGTGAACATCCCTTATGTAAAGTAGAGGGTTCCACTTTGTCTCATGTAGAATTATGAAATTATGTAAATAAAGTTCACACAATAATTTCTTCTTCCATGAACAAAAAGTCTGATACATATTGTAGAAATCATGAGCATTTTTAAATTCACAATCGACATCCTTTATTTTCATGATCAGTCAAAATAGCATAAACTAATCCTTGAAAGAAATAGAATACACCCTTGCTGGTGGCCTGTAGGCCATTACTAGGTAACCTAACTTTCTCAAGTTTCTCTTTCAGTGACTCAATTTCGTCATCTTTGTCAAATATTACATTCTACATTTGGTCTCTTTCTTTCCTGCACAAGGCCTTTTAAATAATGAAGTGATTATATAGACCAAATAATATAGATTGAATTGTAGATGAAGGGAATTCTTGAGTCATAGATTTCTTTTTTTGTTCCTTAGTAACTTTTTGGAAGTATTGGGTATACCAAGAGGATCTATAAGGCATGATAGAAACATTAGAATATATAGGGATGGGTGGCAAAGTAGGTTGATCATTTTTAGGGGATTTTTCTGAGGCAATAGAAGGGTTTGACTCACACATTTCCTAATTTCCTTATGGAATTTTACTAATAGCCTCATTTTCATTTGTTTCCACATTTTGGGGTTCCAACTATATAGGAGAGTCATCTGGAGTATTCTTAACCACTGATTTTGTATGAGCTTTTGAAATTGAAGCATTTAGGTTTTTAGTATAAACTAGGGAAACTTGACCTAACATATGAGGGCTTTGATGCACATGAATATCTTTAACTTCTACTATTTTGTGGGCCTACTTTGGTTTAAATTCTATTGGGGTAGACATTGTAGGAGTCGTTGTTGCATGAACAAACATTTTTCTCTTTGCAACTTTAACAAAAGGGTTTTGGGCTTTCTTTTCAAGATTAGGGTTCTCTTTACCAACCTTATGCTTGCTTTTGTCTTTGGAAGAGCTAGGTATATCACCCTCTAGAATAGTCTCAAAAGGTTTATTAGGAGAGGGTAATGGTAGTTCTTTTTCTATTTTAGTACAATTTTGACTAGGCTTTGCAATTTCTTCCTCATTCCCTAAATTTTGTGAAAAAGGGTTGGCTTGAGGCTGAAAGGTTGTAAATTCAAAAAATTCTTCCCATGATACAAGGGAGGAATCCCTAAGAGACCTTTCAACTAAAATTTTGATGAGGGAATGATGAGAAATAGAATTTTCATTTCCTTTATGAGTTTCTTCAACGCTAATCCACAACATATTATAAAGGAAATTGGGGACATTAACTTGAATGTTATATCTTACACAACTGAGCAACTTAAAATATTGAGTGTGTAAATTTGAAAACCTTCTTTTATAGATCAAATACCTTATTTTATGGGTTTCCAATTCTATATATATAACTAGAAGATAGTCTTTTATACCCTTACTTTGAAATTTCTAGTAGAGGGTCACCCGACCTAGAGAACTACACCCGCAACAACCTATCATCATGTTTATTCAGATAATGCTCCCCATTTGCTGGTAGTCCTTGCGACTTTTTTTATCCACTCTTTAGTAGAAATTACTATTAATCCCTATACTATGGCTTCCCCTTCATAAAATTTCCTCATAAACTCCATTGCTACTTATTCATTATGCTTAGTTGACTGCAAGAAGTAGCCAAGCCATCCACATGCATTAAATTGTCAAACTACTTCCACATCCACAAGTCAAATACTATGAACAACCAGCTCATGTCTCAACAACTATCCTCCCATCTTTAAAATTCCTAGCCTTAAATTTCTATATTTTCGCCACTCTGATAAGTTTTACCCCTTTAACAATTTTGTAATTACCCTCTTCTCAGAATTTCAAATTGATCTTTCTGAGAAATGCAGATACCACATTTTCTTAACAAGACTCCATTATGTTTGGCATGAAAAATAATGATGCAATTAATTATGAAGGACATCAAGGTTGAACTAGAAGTGTTCTCATAATAAATCATAGTACTTTTCAATCATGTAAAACATAGGAGATCCTTCCCAAAATTGCAATGAAAATGTATGAAAGATACAAAAGGATTTTAAAATTAAAATTAGAATGCCACCAAAGTACAACCTATAATGTGGACTTGACTAAGGTGACATGGATATGACATTCAAAAATTAATACACTTTCTCAGTCCCCCAATAAATTTTTGCAAGTGTCCACACTTAAAAATTTTGGCATAGGAATGAGAAACTGGCTTAAGGCTTATACAATACATTTAATGTAGTATTATTGATAAATATTGAAACCTATGCACTAAAAATGAATAAAAAGTAAAAATATTGTGCCTAAAAATTTTAGAGTGTACTTCCACATGCAAATTGATGAGGTGGTAAAGTCTACTGATTGCAGAAAAGTTGCTAATGGTATATTTTATTGAAGGCAGTAAAAACAAAATTTGTGGGTGACATGGAGTTTGAGTGAATGATAGATTAATAAATGAGATGAATTGATATGAAGAAAAATAAAAAATGAATGAAAGAATGGACCTCACATTAAATGAGGTTTTATTATGAGTGCTCATTAAAGGTTTGTCATGGTGCAGCTACAGGAAGAAGGTTTGCACCCTCCACTGTAGGAATTGTGTCTGTAGGAGCTAGTAAACTATTTGGTTGGAACTATTGTAGGAACTGATCTTTGGTCTATGGTTTATGATAGAGGTGCAACCTATGGCCATTTATACAAAATTTTAACTAGACAAAATCAATGGTTATCATCTGGATTGTTCTATTGTCAAGTACATATTGAATTTCATAAGGCCCTAGCCATTGAGACTACAACATCCCTAGATTCTCTTTGAAAAAAGAATCATACTAGAGATCCCAATCTCCCACTTGGAATTTTTTATTACTGATATGTACATCATGCTACTTCTTTTTCTGATGCTAAATGATCTTTGTTCTTTCTAAAGTTGTCTTTCTCATTTCATCTAGTGAGTTCAAGTGGAGAAGTCTCTCTTCTTGTGCCGCAGGATGATTGATGTTCAATTCCAAAGCAATATGCAATGTTCTATATTTAAATTCAATAGGAAACATTGCTGATTTTCCATACACAAGTTCAAATGGAGTAAATATAGTTTTTTTCTTCCATGTAGTTTGGTATGCCAAGATAGCTTCAGTTAACCTGTTGCTCCAATCCTTCTTGTGTATTTGCATTGTCTTGGTTAGAATGGGCTCAATTTCTCTATTGGTGACCTCTGCTTGTCCATTTTCTTGAGGGTGATAAGGATTGGATTTATGGTGCCTTATGCTATATTCTTTTATAAGTTCAATAATCATGTTTGATGTGAATAGGGCTCCTTGATCTATGACAAGTTCTTTGGGAACTCTATAGCATGTGAATATTTCCTCATATAAGAATTTATCTTCTTTCTCATCTCTTGCATTTTTCATTTCCCTGACTTCCACCCATTTAGTTAAATAATCCATGCATACTAAGATGTAGGATTTTCCATTTGATGGTGGGTCAATTGGACCTATGAAGTCCATACCCCACTTGTCAAAGGGTGTTACAACAATCTGTGGATTCAGTGGCATCTCATTTGACTTGGTTGGATGATCCATCCTTTGGCATTTTTCATACTTGGCTATATAATTTTTTGCATCCTTATGTAATGTAGGCCAATAATATCTAGTTGTAAGTAAATTCAGTGCTATTCTTTTTCCTACAAAATGGCCTCTACATGGTTTGTCATGACAGGCATGTAGTATGCCATATATCTCATCCTCCTTGACACATCTCCTCGTGATTTGAATTGGTCTAGTATAGAAGAAATTGTTTTCTATCCATGAATAATGAAAAGTTTTCTCTGCTAGCTTCATCTTTCCTTTGTGAGAGAAGTGTAGGGGCATTTGATTTGCAATAAGTTAGTTTGATATTTCTTCATACCATGGTTTGGAACAAATGCTCATCTGGAAAGGTATCTTTAGTTGGAGTTGGATCTTCATCAGCAATGTGCAATCTAGACAAATAATCAACAACTACATTGGACTTACCTGGGTTATCAACAATGGTAATATCAAACTCCTACAACAACAAGAGCCATCTTGCCAATCTACCAATAACAACAAGTTTGTTCATTAATTACTTTATAGCTGAGTGGTCAATATGAACAAAAATAGGATATTTAGCTATATAATGTCTGAATTTATTCAATGCATAAAATATAGCTAAAAATTCTTTCTTAGTTACTGTGTAGTTTAGTTCAGGCCCATGGAGGCTTTTACTAATACAGTAGATTACATTTTCAAAGTTAGTAGGCTTTTGCCCTAATACAACACATAGTTTGATGCATTAGTATGGATATGAAATGGAATTGACCAATTTGGTCCCTTTAGATCTAGTGATATGGTGAGGAGTTCCTTAAGCTGTATGAAGGCTTCATTACATGTAGGTGTCCAAATGAATTCAGCTTCTTTAGTCAACAATGTATACAAATGACTAGCTATTTTACTAAAATGTTTCATGAAATTCCTATAATAGCTATCATGACCTAAAAAATATCTTACATCCTTTTGTTTTGTAGGTATGGGAAATGTTAGAATTACCTCTATCTTAGTTGGGTTCACTTGTATCCTTGTAACTAATATAAAATAACCAAACACCACTCCTTCCTACATGAGCATGAAACATTTCCCACTATAGAGTGATAGATTATGTTCTTTGCATTGGACAAGAACCTTTTGAAGATTCATCAAGGCTTCCTCAAAAATGACTCCAAATGTTGTGAAATCATCCATGTATATTTCCATGCAATCATGCAATATATCAACAAAAATTCTAATTACAACACTTTTAAATATCATATGAGCATTACATAAGCCAAATTGCAAGATAAAATATGCAAAAGTACCCCATGGGCATGTAAATTTGATTTCTTCCTGACCTTCTGGAGGTATACTTATATGTTTATAACCAATGTACCCATCAAGAAAAGAAAAATATTTCTTACCAGCTAGAGTGTCCAAAAATTGATCAATAAAGGGTAAAGGAAATTGATCCTTCTTAGTTGCTTTATTCAATTCTCTATAAAATACAAAAATCTGCCATTTCCCTTCCTTTTTAGGTACTATAACTAGAGGTGGGACTCATCTACTATAAGATATATGGTATATAAAACCAACATCAACCAACTTCTATAGTTTAGTTTTAACTATTTCTATGAGTGCTAGATTAATCCTCCTCTAGGATTGATAGAGTGGCAGACACCCTTTATTGATATATATTCTATGAGTACATAATGTGGGACTTAACCCTTTCATATCCCCATAGTCCCATGCAAAATTCTTTTCATGCTTTTGAAGAAGCTCTATTTATTGTTTCATCTATATGGGAGGTAATTTGTTATTGACATGGAGATTATGACCTTTTGACAACTCAACAATAGTTGTGAGATCAACCATAGAAGCTTTAGATATTGGACTTGTATCTAGTTCACATACTAAAAGCTAATGGATAATGTCTAGCTCCATAGGTAGAAAACAATTCTCATTACATTCCTCATATGTAGTTAATTCCAACACATAACTGTCAGATACATCCTGTTCTACCACACAAGTATTATTAAGAATACTCTAACTTACTAAATCCTCCTCATGTAGCTTTAGAAAGGAGTGTCTATGTAACATCATAAGCTGAGCTACAAAATTCAATTCTTCATCTTCATCTCCTAAATCTGCTCAAATATGTTCTCCCAAGTTTGGTTGGGGTTGGGCAGGTGGATATAGCTCTAGCTTCCTGATAGTTTGACCATTTAAAATTGACATAATGCCTAATCTACAACTAATTTTAGCATCAGTGGTGGCTATCGAAGGTCTCCCTAATATGATAGGATAGCCAACAAGTTTAACTTTAGGTGATAAGATAAGAAAATCAATAAGGTATTCCCATGAATCTAAAGTCACTATCACATCTTCTATGAGACCATCTGGAGTGATAGTTGAACTCTCTATAAGTTGTAACACCATGGGTGTTGTTGTTTAGCCTTCAATATGTAACCTATGCATTGTATCTTTACTCATCACATTTATTGCTACTCCTAGATAACCTAAATCATTTTTCATATCCTATCCATTTATGATCAAGTTAACTACTAGACTACTAGGATTTGAATACTTTGGCATCACTACCTTCCCTAACATGATATCTACTAATTGTTTGACAACATGGATTATTTGAGGATCTTTCTTCTTCTTCCCTAGCTTTTTAAGGCATGCTTCCTTAATAGCCTTTCCATAAAGAGGGACATTCTTGATAGCTTAAAATAGAGGGACATTCTTCATGGTGGTATGGTCGGTAGTCCTGCTAGGTACATTAGTTGGTGGGTTGGTATTTGGCAATGTAACTTTTGGAATGGGTACTGCAGGAGTGTCTACAACTATTGTGATAATAGGGTATTTTTGTCTAGGTAAAGTTGTACCTGATCTTAAATGGATATTAGACACCTCTAGTGAATATGTAGGGCACTATGAGTATTAGTAGTGTACAATTGTTGTTGTTGCTTGTTGTTCTGATTTGGTTGAGGCTAAGAAAGCAATTGGGTTAGCTTAGGATTAGCATTATTTGCTACAGGAGGTGGCATTATTGTAGGTTGTTGGATTGGAGGTTTTAGTTATAGGTCACAAAGATTTTTGTTAGGCCATTGTAGAGGCCCCCTCCATTGGTTATTAGGCTTCTAATTTCCTTGCATTGGTTGCCATTGATTCTACCATTGGTTATTTTGCTGGTTTTGCCACTAGTTATTTTGTTGGTTAGGCCATTAGTTGTTTTGCTAGTTTTTCCAAGAAGGTTGGGAGTATTGAGAAAGATTCTAATAGTGTTAGTGTTGCCATTGACTATTATAAGGATTTGAAATTTTCAAAGGATCTTGAGGCATACCTTATCTTGAAGCCCATGGTCAATGTTGAGCAACAAAGAATACTTGATGATTGTCCCCATCAATTTTTGTGTACTCCATTAGCAATTTTTGATTCTATAGGTTGGCTACAAGTCTACATGCACAGTCTTGCTTCTATTTACAGCAGTGAGGACAATACTTTTCCAATCATGATTCAACTTATACATGCTTCTTCTTTGTAGTCATTGTTTCAAAATGTTTATAAAAAACATTTATGAAATCTTTCTTGAAATCTCAAAGTAGATTAGATATCTCAAGCTTTGAAATACCCTAATTCATTCCTTTAGTGGTTGTGGACCGATATCCTCTACCTTTCTTCATAGTTGACCTTGACTAGTTAAGATAGATTTTCTTGAGGTCATCCCAAGAGGATTGATATACATCACCACTAGCCATCATGTCTAGGGCTTCTTAACAATTATCATTTACCCCTCTCAAGAAGACTAGTTTCTTTGAATCCTCTACCAGTACATGTTGGGGGTTCTTCTACTGTGTACACAAGAAATGTGAAACATAGTCTTCTAATGTTTCATCCTCCTTTTGTGATATTCTAATGATATCATCTCCTCTTGGATCATTCCACTTGCAATACTCTTTTTATTTATCAAGAAATAGAGTTTTCATTTCATCTCAAGTACTTGCTGCATTGGCTTCTAAGCCCATGAGCCATCGCAAGGCTACTTCTTTTAATGTTGCTGGAAACAACTTGATTTTATGGGAATCGGTGTTATAGTCAAAGATATGACAAAGTATGTCAAACTCAAACAAGAAAGTATTATGATCCTCAGTTACAAGGCCATAAAACTTTAGAAGAGTAGCCATAAGAATATTTTATATATTAGCATTGGTTTTGAGGCTTGGGAGAGGAAATGGAAAAGTAGGTTATGCCATTACTAGAAGTATTTGATTATGGGGTTGCTACTGAAAAGGAACATTGGCTATGGGATTATTAACAACAAGTGGATTTGGACTAGAACTATTAAGAAAGCTAGCCAAAATTTTAGCAAAAGCTTGAAGACTTCTTGTGTCTAAGATTTCTCATAGAGTAAGATCCTATAGAAAAATTAGGGCTTGTGTCCTCAGAAGGAAACTCAACTTCTTCTTCATTTTCTTTGTTCAAATTAATAGACTCCTGTTGAAGAAATCTTCCATAATAATCTCATTGTCTTCCTCTTCATGCATGCAATTGAATTCTTCACACTTATGAAGAAACTTTTAGGACTACAAATATCTAAAAAAACTTAACTAAATAAAATTATGACCCAAAAAAATATTCTTAGCTTGACACTGTCCTCGACAACGATGCCAAAATTGAATGGTTTCATAATATATGAAGGTAATCACACCATTCTCTCACTCAAGGATACTATACCTATTCTAAAGACTACCTATTCCATGATGAAATATACTTGAATTGTTAACCCAAGGATGCAGGACTTGAAATGGGTTAGCATGGTATGTGCACTAAGTTCCTTTAAGAGTCTTAACACCTATGCTGTAGGAAAATAAAATGCTTGAAAATAATCTATACTACTATTACAAAATAGTAAGCACACTTGGGATGGCAATAGATCACTATAGAGATCTTTGGAATTTGAACCCAAACTAGTTAACAACTCAAAACATCCACCATGATCATTTTCTATGAGTGTCACAAGAACTTTCATAGTAACAATGCTAGAGGACTAATACAGTAAATCTATCTTGAAAATAGGAAATTGCAAAGAATGAGTCTACTCTACTAAAATCTATTCCACCTCCTGAGTGGTTCCCCTTGGTTTGTTTCAAATAACTATGAACACAAGAAGTATTCTAGCATCACTCTTTCATTAAAATCCATCTTTGATTACATCAACTAAATAATTCATGAAGAATAGAAAAAGAGTAACTTCTAAAACTTAAACCAACATTGTCTAGTTTCTGATTAGCTTATTAAGATGATCCAAATCCATTATGTAGAGGATTGAATACTTATTAAAAACATGATATAGAAGTCTTGAAAAAACATCACCATAAAAGAAGGTGGAAGATCAACTGTGACATAGTACATTTATTACTAAGCAACAAAATAAAAACTTGCAGGAAATATAGAAAGTTTTGTCTCCTAGATTTTCTGGAATAATAACTCCTCTGCAAGCATGATTTATCAATAGGAACTAAACTATACTTTCCTTGCCATGATCGGTCTCCATCATCCTCTTCCTTTATTGCAATAATCACCACCCTTTATGTCGCTATTCATTTTCCTGAAAGTTAGAAACATCCATAACATTTATGCAAAATAACTTTCCTACTCTTATTTACATATTAGAACATAGTTTAAGATATTTATACAAAATACTTCATTCTATGTATACTATTAAAAAAAGTATGTCATACACATTGCCCATAGGTTTAGTTAGTTCTAGTTGTCTCTAGTATAAGTTCACAAGATATTTACACAAATGCTTAGGAAATGTTTTTGACAATGCACAAAGAGTAAGTCCAAACTATGAAAAGTATATCAAAATTAAGACATTAATATGCCTCATCAATAATGAATTCGCTTGAAAGATTAGTTAATTCATTTGGACATAATCATATGGTATTGTAAAAATAGAAATACATCCAAGAAAATAAGGCATAATAGATTACACAAACTTAATTGGTTGATAACCGATATGATAGTAGTTATTTCTATTAAATAAGGGGAAAGAGCATTTATAGAGAATATATCTAGAATACCATAAAAAGAGAGATCTTTTGAATAATAAAAAAGCTTCCTTTATAGGGTACATGCCTAACCCAGATACAACCTTGAATTTAAACTAACATGACCATATGATCAGATTATAGATGAGAGTAATATCCAAGAATTAGAAGAAAATCTTATCATGGAGTGCAATTACTGACAAGAAATGATATAAAGAATAATGATTACATTCACATCATGCTAGATTAACCATATCAGCAATTCAGCTATATTTAACCATTACTTCTACTGTGTGGCTCCATACTCTTAAACTATTTTTCCATCATGCCTAGCATTCTAATTATCTCATTGATCTATGTTTACACCTATTCGCAACTTCACAAGTTATATTCTCCTTTAGTTGTTTAGCCTTGTAAAACCATGATGTTTTCATGTCAACCCTTATCGCTACTTCACATCTCTTTATCAACTTAGTTCTCTAACTACTATGACCTTGCAAACAACATAGAATTGGTTTTCTCATACCTTCATCATAGTTTGGACTTAATAATCCTTTAATTGGGTGATGATGTGAAGTTGTCCATTTTACCCTTTATCATCACCTCTTGACCACTAGACATTAGACATATTTTAACCTTGCAATGATGTGAACATGGCTAGGTTTACCATTATGAAGATTTCATAGCTTCATGACTTGGAACTTGACCAAAGCTTAAACTCTTTTGATAGTGTGAATATCATATCCTTGACTGTTTGATACTCCTTGAAACTTTGCGACCTAAAAAACCTTTAATGCACTTTACACTATGATATTGCAATAACCTTCTAAAGATAATTATTTCCTTTTGATTGAAAATTCTCCACTTTATTCCTTCATCAACCATGTTGATTTCCAAAACTAAAAAAAAAACCTTAAAGTGTTGATCACTCCATCATGACTTCCTATTGCTCTTTTTCATTAACCAATGCGACTCTATGATTAGCATTCAAACCAACTACCATTGCACCATTGCAACTTAAATTTATCTTAGCTATGAATCTTGAGATAGTGTAATCAAGGGCCTAGGTAGCTTCACAACCTCAAAAATGTATCTCTCAACCTTGATATGTTGACTTTGGGTAATCTTTGATCAATTGCAATGATATGAAAACACATAAATAGATTGTTGTGATTAACTTTGCATTATCACAACTTAAATCCACTTAAGCCCAAGGCCTAATATAATCATGCAATCCATATCTAGTCACATCATTGTGACTTGAATATGAATGCTATCATGAATAGCTACAAAGCTATTGTGGTGACTGTTCTCTAACTATTTCTCACATTCATGACCCTATTGATGGCTAAGCCTCAAACTAGAGTGACAAAGAGAAAAGGAGTAATCGCATCATTGCAAATTGAAATGCCTAGTATGATATTAAAATCTTATATAACTTAGGGATACAAAGAGAAATAAGGCCTTTTTGTATCACTATTAGGCTTGCATTCCAATAAATGAATAAATTAATGAATGTAGGCATGTTTGTCACCTTGTATGTTTAAATTTTAGGAAGGGAGGTGAAAATGGTTGACATTTATAGTGAATTAGAGGGGATGCTTGCCTACTAAGCATGCACCTATGGTCTTGAACAATCCATTGGGGTGGAGTGACAAAATAAGCCCTATTTTGTAAAAAAAATAGGACCCCTACAACCTCTACAATTGCAAAACTCAAAAAATTTACTATCTCATAGAGAAATAGCTTGTGTCTGTGCACTTATTGAAAATAGGAAAACTACTCTATTATATATAAAAACCTCAACCTTCTTTAGAAGAAAGGTTTAAGGTGAATTCCAATAACTAGAATTGGTAGAATATCACCATCAGGTGTGGATAACTAAAAGGCATTGCTCTTCTTACAATTGGTGATACCATATGGGCCACTCCACATAAATCAAACTTGGAGTGCCTACGTAGTTTAGCTCTATTTGCATTCCACTTGAGAATAAGGTCTGCTTCTTTGAAAACACTAGTTGTAGCCTTCTTGTCAAACTTAATTTGACTTGTTGTTGATGTAGCATCATTCTCAACTAGCTCCAATAGATGAGCTAGTTCAAGAGAGGAGAATTCAAGTGAAATAGGAAGCCTAGATTCTTGTCCATATAACAACATAAAGGGTGAGTTTGCAATTCTCACTTGTGTGTAATTTTATCAGCAAAGGGATTTCTTCAACTTAGCATGCCACCACCTTTGATTATCTTCTATTTTCATCTTTATTATTCTAATGAGGTTCCTATTGGAGAATTTAGCCAAACCATTCCCTTAAGGATAATAATTTGAGGAAGTACTCAAATATATTGCATACTCAAGATCCCAAGAGCACATATGATTTCCAAAAAAATACTTGGTGTTATCTGATATGATGGTTGAAGAAGCACCAAATCTAGTAATAATTCCATCAAGGAATTTTACCACTAAAGCTATTGTTGCACCTCTTAGAGCTATTGCTTCTATCCATCTTGTAAAGTAATATGTAACTACCAAGATTAATTTATGACTACAAATAGAGGGGAGGTTTATTGGACTGATGAAATCCAAACCCCATTGAGCAAAAGTTTGGTCCACCTAAATGGGATTAAGAGGAAGGGTAGAAAATCTTTGATTTCTTAAGAAGAATGCACACTTCTCATATTTCCTCACCCACTTATAAGAATAATTCAACTATGTCATCCAATAATAACCAACCCTCATTATCTTCATTGTTTTAGTCCTAGCTAAGAAATGACAACCAACAAGGCCGTCATGGAAATCTTTTAATAACTTGTTGATTAGATCAATTTTGATACACCTCAATAGGATTCCATCAGAATCCTTCCTAAACAATATTCCATCTACCAAGACATAAGAAATAGACTATAACCTAAACTATCTTTTCTTTTCTCTATTTAGGCCTTGGGTATATCTTCCTTCTATCAAGAAGGTAGTCATGTTGTGGAACCAATCATTGTGATTTTCATTCTGTACTAGTTAATCCCCTTGTATTAAGAGGGAAACCTCTTCATGTGTCTCAAACGATGAGGCCATTTTTTTCACACAAACCTTTGTCTCTCACAAGCTTGGTGATCTTAATATCAATGTCATAGTCCATGACTTTGGTAATCCATCTAACTCTCTTGTCATTGATATCCTTATTTAGAAGGAACTCCTTCACACTTCCATGTGCAACCAAGAGTAGGACCTTGTTATGCGATAGGAAATGTCTAGAATTTTTTAGGGTCCTTACAATAGAAAGGACTTGCTTCTCTACATAGCTATATTTTTTCTCATAATCTTTAAGCCCTTCACTAAAGAAAGAAATGGCCTACTCTAAATTATCCCCATTTAGCTGTGTTAGAATGACTAGTATACTCAAACCTCCTCCAAGAGAGTAAAGGATGAAATTTCTATCAAACTTAGGATTGACAAGAATAGGAGATGATGCAATTGATTTCTTGATATCTTCAAAATTTCCCTTCACTTCCTTGGTCTAGATGAACATCATATTTTTCTTCAACATCACTATGAGAGGTTTCACCATGGAAGCAAGATTAGGGATAAACCTTCTCACAAAGTTGATCCTACACAAAAAACTGTACAATCCTTTTCTATGGCTAGGGAGTGGGAGAGATAATTGCTTCTACCCTTTTCAAATCTATGGCTAGTCCATCTCTTGATACAATATTTCCTAGGAGATTTCCTTGATCAATTAAAAAATAAACATTTTTTTTTGTTTTAGAGACACACCATACTCTCTACATATGATAAATACTTCCTTCAAATGATCAAAATGATCCATAAGATGCTCTGACAAGATAATTATATCATCAAGATATACTGGCACAAAATTTTCTATCACACCCTTGAAGGCCAACTCCATTTCCTTTTGAAATGTAGCACTACATTGGTTAGTCCAAATAACATTTTATAATAAGAATAAGTACCCCATTTATTAGTGAAAGTTATCTTATATTGATCTAACTCTTTGTCTAACACTTGGTTATAGCCTAAAAAGGCTATAAAAAACCATCTAAGAAATAAATCCTCTTTGAAACACTAACATTGGATAGGGTTTTTTCCATAGAAGGAAGGGGATGGTTATCTTTAATAGAAGCCTTATTAAGATCCCTAAAATCTACACATAAGCTAATTTCTCCATTATTCTTCCTAATAGGAATAAGATTAGCCACCCATGAAGAGTGCTTGAAAAGGAAAATAATATTACATTCTATGAGCCTAGACATTTCTTTTCTAATTAATGGGTCAATCTTAGGCATTTATTTTTGTCTAATAGGCTTTGTACCATGGTTTAAATACATAGCATGTTGGAATAAGCTTGGGTCAAAGCCCTTTAAGTATTCATATGTCCAAGCAATAACATCACTAAATTCTTGACATAAATTAATGAAAACTTCTTGTTCAGTCTCAATACATATCTTTCCCATGTTAAGAGTATTTCCATCAACAATAGTGATAGGCATATAGTCACCTCTCCTTGCAGTCAAGTTTGAATGTTTCCTTCTTGCTTGATCATTAGAGTTGAATGTCTTCCAAAGTGATTAGACTTTTAGGAAATTTATTGGAACTAAGATTTACAATCTAATCACCATACTGATTTTACAATAGAGACTATTTTTTAGTAGAGAATTCTACCTCATTTGATAGGAAATTAATAAGTTGTAAATCAAAGTGAAATACTTTCCAATTTGTACAATTATTTGGGACAACATGCCTTACAACAAGTCTAATCTATTATTCCTTTGTATCAGCAACATATTTTGGTATATCATAATGAGCACCAATTTTTACAAGCCTATCAACATGCTTATTTTTATTTCTAAGAACACTCTGAATGTTGAATATTTGAAAGCCTTCAAGTAGATCCCAAACTCTATGTGTGCATGACTTGAGAAGATTGTTCTTTGTGATATTCTTATTACTAATTTGATTTACTACCAACTCATTATCCCCAAATACTTTTAATAGCTTAATACCTTTCCTTTGTGCAAGCTGGAGACCTTGAATTAGTGCCTTATACGCTACCACATTATTAGTGTAGCTGAATTGGATTCTATATGAAAAGTAATATTTCTCCAAACTAGGGGAAAAAAGAATTACACCAATAGCTACACCTTTCTTTTTCCTTGATCCATCAAAGAACATATTCCACAATCCATTTGTATCTTCTTTTGCTTTCACAAGATTGGGAATAGGAGCACCATTCTAAAATCTACAATAAGTCCCAAGACCTATCTCCTCAATTTCTTCTATTGGGTTAGGTTAAAAAGAAATAGACCATTCATTAGTTGTAAACCCTTGTCAAGAGTGTAGCATGCTCATGAGTTATGCATTCTTCATCCTCCTCTTGTTAGATTCTACAATTAGGAGTATAAGTTTCTATATGATTAATGGCTAATGAATTAGACTTTATGGAAGCCTTTGTTCCATGTCTTGTCCTATAGAACATGTAAGACTAGTCAGATGCAATATAGCCACCAATTTTTTTAGTAAAGTCCATAGATAGGAAAAAAAAAATGTGGAGGGAGCTCAACAACTAATATGTCTTGTGTGACAATACAACTAGGACATGTATTTAGTGTCATCTTCATATCCTTAAACACTCCAACTATTGTAAAAGAACTACCATCCAATTGAAGAACCCTTTTAGCCATTGGCTCATACTAAATACCATGGGCATCAACTACACACTTTGGCATAACTCAACTACTAGCTCCAAAAGCTACCGTGCAATTGTGAACTAGCTTATCTCCTATAATAAAAGAGAGATAAAAAGGGGAAGGCTTATTATTAATACTTGTTTCTTTCTCTCTCGTAGGTTTCACAAAGCTTGTTGTTCCTTCCATGATGGCTGATCTATCTTGCACTTTGATAGTCTTTAATTCTTGATACAACAATTCTAGTTGAGATGGTATTGCAAGAACATTCCACATAGGAACATTGATATTGATCCTCTTTATTTGATCTAAAATGTTAAGAGGTGTGTATGCTAACATGGCAAGAACCTTGGTGACTATAGACTATAGGATATGAATGAGAGAAACATGTGGCTCTTTGGTATTTTTGCAGTTCTAATTTTGCAAGGGAGTAGAAATGTTCTATTGTACATTTGCACTTGTGGCTTGTGGAGCAGTCTTCAAAGTTGCAACTTGAACTGATGAAGAGGATGGAGCTTCCTCTCTAGCTCTCCTTTTTCTTCTATTATTGTGAGATATCCCACCATTACCACCATGATTTACATGGCAGCATTCCTGTGGCTAGTAATTCATAAAAGTGCAGTCCTCTTGCCGTTTGGATTTAAAATCAATAGTGGGTTGATTAGCTTCAAGTTGATTCCTTGTTGCTTTCTCTTGGGTAGTTAAGTCTTGAGAAGGTTCCACTCTATGGAAAATACATTTCCCATATGAGAAATTACAAATTGAACAATATTCTTTTTCTTGAGCCAAGTTATTTTGAGCAACTACCATCCTTATTAGATTTGGAATTGCAATTATAGGGGTAGCATTACACATAAGTCTATGTTGGTTATATGTAGCTTGACCATAGTTTGGCTACCTATTGAATGGAGGATTATGATAATTGGTTTGAAAAGGTTTTTGACCTTGAGCTTGTTGTTTGTTGTCTCTTTAAGGCCATCAATTCATTGTTCACTTTTTGCATCACTGCATTTGCACCCTGAAATCTTTTTTCTATAGCAAAGTTCTGATCCTTAAGTTTCTCCATGTTTTGCATCATAGCCTACATCATAGTCTTAATTTCATCCATCCCATTTGAAGAGGTGGAAGTTATAGGGACAAAAACAAGATGTTGACATGTAGAGATAGTTTGGATGGGAGTCATTATAGGTTGGTGTATAGGCATGTCATGAAATAGTGGTATTAGAGGCCTTGGAGCTAGCTTTCCTCATTGAATTAGAGTGTTCCCTACCTTTATAGAAATTTCATAAGCATCTAGAAAAGTATCCCCCTTGCATGGTTTGTAGTGTGGTAGAAATATCACTATTAAAGGCTCTAAGGTAATTCAAGAAAGCATTACCAGTAGTAGGCTTCATTGCAGTAGGGATTCTATCCCAAGTTTTTTGTAATCTATAATTGAAATCTGCCACGAACTCATGAGGTACCATTTTTATTATGGTTAGTTGTGTTAACAATGATAAGTGATCACTTTTATCTTCAAAATGTTTACATAATCTCCCCCCTAGCTCATCCTAGTTATTGATAGAGTTATATGCTAATCAACTATTCTACTGTAAGGCTTTTCCCTTTAGAGACAAAGCTAAAATTCTAACAACAATATGATCTTCTATAATACAATGTATGCTAGTGTTATTTGAAATCTCTTGAATGTGATCTATTAGGGAGACTAAAGTTTCACCAGGAAACACTGGTAGACTTTTAAGAGTAGCTACTGGGATATCATGTCTTTGGGCTAAAATAAGAGGACTCCCACCATTAAAGGTGGAAAATTTTGATTTCTAGGAAAGGCCATATGGAATAATGATCTATTTATATTAAAAGATGGTACCCTAGGTTGTGATCTATCAAAGTTTGGTTTGGAAACTAGGATGTAGAGGTAGAGTAACCAACTACTTGAATGAGAGCCTTCTAAAGGATCAAATGCTAAGTGTAGTACCCTCCTTAAGATTAATTTGAAGTTATTTTCTTTGACACTGATGAAATAGTAGACTTAAGAAGTGCTTCAATGTTTGTCCCACCGGGCATGCAAAAAGCTATTGACAGAAAAATATACACTCTTTCTTAAGGTATGACCCTCAAGTGACCTTGTGTAACATGGAAAAAATCTCAAAAGTGTGGGACTTTACAATCAAAGATTGAGTCTCTACAGAAGGATGACTTCCTTAACTACTTCTTGAGAAGAAAAGGGAGAAGGAGATGCATGAAAATAAAACTACCTATCCTAACTTAGAGGGAATGATATAAAAAATAGTATTTTGATCTACTTCTTTCTAATATTTAGACTAAAATCCAATAGACTTCATAAGATATATCACTATCTGCATCCCTTCAGTCTTAACACCATAGAAAAACCAAAAAATAACATAACCATGCAAGGAATACAATGAATTCAATTGACATGCACATAATCATATGGTATTTTAACTAATGCAACACATCTAGTAAAATGAGGATAAAAGATGACACAAACTTAATTGGTTGAGAATGGATATGATAGTAGTAATTTCTATTGAATAAGAGGTAAGAAAATTTATAGAGAATATCTATGGAAGACCATAAAAAGAGAGATCTTTTGAACAACAATACAACTTGGCTTTATAGGATGCAGGAATAACCCAAATACAACATTTAGTTTGAACTCATGTGACCATAAGATCAGATTACATGTGAGAGAAATAACTTAGTATCAGAAGAAATTATGATCATGGAGTGCAAATGAATGCAAGAAATAATAGAAATAACAAGGAAAATAATGCACTCAACTATAAGAGATCAAATCAAAACATAATCAATCATGATATGAATTTAAGAAGCATGGAGTGTAGTGGAGTCAATGACATAAAAAATGGTTTTAGATGAACAAATTATTTCTAATTAGTCTTTTCAAATCCTGCATGGCTTACATTCATATTGTGCGAGATCATCCATATTAGCAAGTCAACTACATTCAACCATTCCTTTTTCCATGAGGCTCTATACTCTTAAAATATTTTTCTACCTTGTCTAGCATTCTAACTATCTCGTTGACCCCTATTTACACCTATTCACATCTTGATAACTTATATTCTCCATTAATTGTTTAACCCTATGAAACCACAATGTCTTCATCTCAAGCCTTATCACTTCTTCCCATCTCTTTATCACCTTATTTCTTTGATCATTGTAACCCTACCAAAAACATAGAATTGGCTTGCTCATGCCCTTGTCATGGTTTGGACTTAACATTCTTTTAACTATGTGATGATGAGAAGTCATCCATTTTACCCTTTGTCACTACCTTGCAACCACTAGAAATAAAACATATTTTAACCTTACAATGTTTCAAACATGGCTAGGTTGACCATCACCACCATTTCCTACCTTCATGACTTGGAACTTGACTATAGCTTAAACATTTGTAATGGTGCAAATACCACATCCTTTCCTATTTGATGTTATGGTTACACAACACACCCCCCATTTTGACTAGAAATAGGGACCCCCTACTTTACTTTCTTGGATTTTTGGAACTCTACTCTGGGGTTCAAGTCATTTCTAAGGTTTTGTCTGGTGTCCTTGGTCAAATATGGGTCCCCAATGGAAAACCCAATTTTTGAAGGTCAAAATTCTAAGGAGGATAAGTCCTTTTACAAGGAAAAAAGGTGCACTAGGGCATCTCATCAAGTGTGTTAGTGTGCCAAAGTAGTGAAAAAATCATCATCACTTAGTGATGCCCAATAGTGTAGCTATACAACACCAAGTGGTGTGTAGGGACCCAAGGATCTTTCTCCCTCCTCACTTGTTTTCCTTCCTCTCAGAGCTTCTTGCACAGTAGCTATACACTAGTTGAGGTACACCTCACCTTCATTCCTCCTACACAAACATATTAAACAACATTAGAACCCCATTTAAGGTTCATAGTAGTACACCTAATTAGGTGTGCTACTATGCACCCTTTTTGTGCAAAACCAAAAAAAACTTTAAAAAAGTTAAGAAGCTTCAAAGACATAAGCAAAAACCAACTTAGAGTGTGTAGTAGTGCACCTAATTAGGTGTGTTGCTACACACACTTGAGTAATAAATACCTTTTTGTGCCTAAGTCAATATAGGGTGTGCTTTAGCATACTCCATATTATAAAGTTTTCAAATGGTAAAAGGTGCACTAGGCACACCTCAGAGGAGTGCCAGGTGTGTAATTGTTTTTGCAAGATAAGGTCATAAAATTAAGTTTTTGGGTGTTTTCAAAAAATTAAGTTTTTAGGGTTTTTTTTGTGTCTATTATAGGGTTTGATTTAATCATTTTTTCTTCAGCTTTGAACTAATGGGCATCATTTCTATGTAGATTCAATGGGTTCCTCATCATCCTCCCTCATTGTAAAGATGGTACCAAAGCTTGTAGTATTCAAGTTTCAAGGTGTTCTGGCCAAGTCATGGTTTCAAGATGACTATTGAGAGATTTAGGACACAAAATTGGGTCACATAGATTTTGGCATATTCCTAACATTATAAAATAAACCCACAAAAGATCACTAATGATATTCACTTTGATTCACTTTAGACTAGTTGATGCAACATCAGATCTAATTTCAGTGTAGTCCTTAAAATTGGTCATGACACTAGCAGAGAAATATGTTCCTGAAGAAAGGGTTTTGAAGAGCATAACTATAGAGGTTGTCTTGGATCTCTAACCCACCAATATAGAGAAGATGTTCCATATTCCAAGGGTGGATCAATTTATTAGATTGACTTATCATCAAGCCAAGAGATGGTATAGGGAACATATTGATGAAGCTTCTCAAATCATACGATCATCATACCTCATTAAGAAGACTCCTCTAGGGAAAAAGGAAAACAAAGTGGACATGACAAGAGGATATATGAAGAAAGATATTGGATATTTGATCATACTCTTGAGTAGAGTCATGGGTTTTCCCACTTCTAGACATTTGAACATATGGATGGTCTGTTTCATTAAGACTATCAAGATGATGAAGATGCAAATTGATTAAGTTTCCATTCTCAACAAGAACTTGGGTGAGAAACTAGTGGTGATAAAGAACAATAGAAAATTTTACATGACATTATACTTGGTGTAATTGTTAGCCACAAGGGTGATAGATTACCTAAGGCTAATTAAGAAGGATAGCATGCAAGATGCAAATGTATGGTTGTACATTGTATACCCCTAGCTAGTAAAGAAGAAGCTTTTAGAGGAAAGAAAGGAATATAGGATTGTGAATGATGCTTTTATATTCACAATAATCTAGTTCATGGAGGAGGATTATGCATAAAGGATTCTGTAAGAGGCAACTACTAAGATATCAAAGGTTGGAGTCTAATACATCTAGTTCCAAACATTCACATATTTGAGGATAGTGGGTACAACTATCAATGCTAAAAAGCTTCCTAGGTATTTGAGTGATAGATGCATTCTACTAGAGATCACTTGAAAACTCTTGTCTGCATATGACAAAGTCAAGAAGCAACAAAAAATATGTTGGATGTGGCATATTACTATATGACCTTTTAGTGTGGTGTAAAGACAAGACATTTTGTCTTTTGATTGTGAATGGGATCAATATTTGTTAGAAGAATATAATTTTCCTTAGCCCTACTTTGATAATATTGGAAGAGTGTAACATCTAGCTAGTAAGGTATTTCAACATGAGGATGTGATTTGATGCAATTGTTAAAGGTAAAGATAGTGTAAATTGGGAGAGATCAACCCACAAGTAGACCTTAAAAAGGTTTGAGAGCCAAAACTAACCCTAAAACCTCACACTTGCACTTTTTGCATAGAATGACTTGATACATTAAACTTACACAAAACATGTAATCATGACACAAGGCTTAGGGGATTTTTTTTTACAACATCATGGTCATACTCACTGAGTTTGAGGACCCTAAAAAAAATAAGTTGCATAGTTCCTTCAATACACCCTTGGAATGCTAGTAGCCCAAGAAATTGTATTTTGGCCTACAACTTAAAGATTTTGGATTGAAACAAGGAGACTAATCATCAAAATAGTTATCACTTCAAATGTACTATAGGACCTCCAAGTTTTGAGATCCCTTGAATAAGGATGTTGCTAAAAACCCTTGTGACAAAAATTAGGCCTAAAGGGCTAATTAGGGAACTTTTACAAAGGAAGTACCATTAAAACATGTAATAAAAACATCACACCAATTAGGTTTTCTAGAAAAACTTCCAAATAGGCTAAAACCAAAGTTATAGTCCGTGGAATTCAGTTTTGGAGTCCGAAACACTTGCTGAAGAAAAATAGTGTATTGGTGCATACATGAGACATACACTAAGGCCATCATCTTTCTCCCTTGTCCCTACATCTTAACAAGTAAAACAAAAATAATCTTAAAGAGGACTAATGGTACAAGGATTCCACCCTAGAAACCCTCAAAACTTAGGCTGTGAGTACTAAAATAAGTATAACTTGAGTTTCATGACATTTGAGGACCTCAAACCTTTTGCATGTGAAAGAAAACTTGATTGTGCATCCAATAGTACTAGGCTCACACTCCTATACATCTATACAAGTCCATACCATGCAAAAAAGTTTCCCATAATGTAGGAAGCAAAGTTATTCTTTATTGATTTCAAGGCAAAAACATACATCCTCCATTCCACCTACCTAAAAGAGCTATATGAAGGGCTTCTGCAACTGATCCAACCAATTTTCAAAGGTTGTGACTGTTGGGAGACTAACTACAATCATTTTTCCTAATTATGCAAAAAGTTGCAAAGTTTCATAGCAACTTTTGCAACATTTGTTGCATTTTTACATTTTAAAGCCTCAAGGGCATTTTAACCATCCAAATGAGTCCTAATTGAATTAATGCAACTAATAGAACTAGATTTCAAGTAAATGCATTCAATTACATGAATTGTGCCCTTGTGACCTCATTGAGCAATAAGTTTATAAAAACACCAAAATTGCTAATGAGCTACGCAAAAGGGTTAAAAGTAAACCTAGGAGTCTAGAATCATTTCCTTATTGAAAACATAAAAGAAAAATTGAAACAAGGTTATAAATGACCAAAACAACTTCATTTTATTGTTTCATGAGAGGGTGCTCCTACAACATGCTGCCCTTGGGAAAAGAAACTCAAGTTCCTACTTGAGGTGAGTTGATCAAGAGTGTGTCCATGTTGCTGAATTTGATCTTCAGTAATCCAAGTGGCATCAATGGTAGGTAGCCCCTTCCATTTGACCAAGTATTGATAATAGTAGTTGTGATTCCTTGCCTTCTTGGCAATTTTTGTTTCCAAGATTGCTTCCAACTCTAAGGGTTGCAAAGCTAGTAGATCCTTCAACCAATCTTCATGCAAATATGTTGTAGATGTACCTACAAAATTAGAAGTATCCTCAAAAATATTCAGGTCATCCACATTGAAAATTGGTGAGATGGCAATAATAGGGGGTAATGAAATTTCATAAGCATTAGGACGAAACTTATGCAGGATTGTACAAGGTCCTATCTTCTTGATTTGGAGTTTGGTATGATGGCCTTTAGGTAGTCTTTCCTTTCTCAAATATGCCCATACTTTTTCACCTACTTGGAATTGAACATCTTTCCTCTTCATATCTGCTTGTGCTTTGTACTTTTTTGAAGTGTGTTCCAATGTATCTTTAACCCTTTCTTTTACTTGTTTGATAAGGTTAGCCAATTCTTCTCCTTGTGCACTAACCTTTATGTCATTAGGTAACTCTTTAAGTTCTAGAGGTCCCTTTGGGTGATAGCCATAGACTATTTGGAATGTTGTCTTCCCTATAGACCTATTGAATGAATCATTGAAAGGAAACTCAGCTTGTGGAAGTATTAGAACCCAATTTTGTGCATATTTCTTGGTGAAGCACCTAAGAAGGTTTTCAAGAGATCTATTTACTACTTTAGTTTGACCATCTATTTGGGGATGGTAGGAAAAACTAAATTGTAGATTAGTGCCCAATTTCTTATGCAAGGTTTTCCAAATGTGTCCTTGGAATTTGGTATCTCTATTTGAAAAAATAGAGTTAGGCTAACCATGAATTCTTAAAATCTCTCAAAAGAAGAGATTGGCAATAGGAGAGGCATCATGAGTGGTTTTACAAGGGATAAAGTGTGTCATCTTGCTGAAATGGTCTACAACCATAAATATATTATCATATCCTAGTTTTGTCCTTGGTAATCCCATTACAAAGTCTAGAGATATTGCTTGCCAAGGTCTAGAAGGAATTGGTAGAGGTTGGTATAAACCTTAGCTAATTGTATACCATTTCCTTATTGACATATAATACATGACTCTATATATTTCTTGACATCATGCTATATCTTTGGCCAATGATAATGTCTCTTGACAGCCTCTAATGTTTTGTCAATACCAAAATGACAACTCAATCCCCCACAATGTTTTTTACTTATTATATTGTCTCTCATGGAGAATTTTGGGATACAAATTTGATGACACTTAAAAAGTAGTCCATCTTGAATAAGAAACTCAAAAAAATCTGTATGATATCTGTCCATAAGAGTAGTGCAAACCTGATATATTTTACCAAAATTTGCATCATCTTTATAAAGGTCCTTCAATTTTGTGATGTGTATGCTTTGAAATTGGATTTCCTACAGAAAAATGATCCTCCTAATTAGAGCATCAACAACTTTATTTTCTTGGGCTTTGTTATGCTTTATGGTGAATGAATAGGATTGTAATTGTTCCATCCACTTGATATGTTTCACAATCAACTTGTCTTGAGAATTTAGGTAACCTAGAGCATGGTTACTATAAAAACCACAAATTATTTAGGTAATAAATAATGCCTCCATTCATCAAGGGCTTGAACCATAGCATGAAGTTCTAAGTCATAAGCTAATACTTCTTTTAATCATCATTTAGTTTTTTAGAGAAGAAAGCCATAGGTTTATTGTCTTGGCTAAGGATTGTGCATCATTTGCTACTTTGGTCCAAATAAAGTTTACCTTTTTACCTCCTTTTATTCTATCCAATATAGGTGCACATACATGGCTAAAGTTCTTAATGAACTTTCTATAAAATATTGCAAAACCATGAAAACTTCTTACATCACCTACATTCTTTGGAGGAGGCTAATTAATGATTGCATCTACCTTTGCTAGATCCATTTTTAGTGTCCCTTGTGAGATCACAAAACCCAAGAAGATGAGTTCTTTGTGCAAGAATGAGAAATTCTCAAGGTTGATCATTAGTTGATGCTCTTTTAACCTATTGATAACCAATTCAAAGTTTTCCTCCAAGATACAACTAAAAATCAGTATGTCATCAGGATAAACAACCAAAAACTTGCCATTTTAATCATTAAATATTTCATTCATTAGCCTCATGAAGGTAGAGGGGGCATTGGTTAAATAAAATGGCATTACTAGCCATTCATAGAGACCTTCTATAGTTTTGAAGGCAGTCTTCCATTCATCACCTAGCTTGATTTATATTTAGTGATAACCAAATTTTAAATCAATCTTTGAGAAGTCTGATGCATTACCCAATTGGTCTAGGAGGTCTTCAATCCTTGGGATAGGAAATCTGTATTTGATAGTGATTTTGTTAATGGCTCTACTATCAGTGCATAGTCTCCATTTACCATCCTTTTTGGGAGCTAAAACTAAAGAGATGACAATGGGCTAATACTTTTTTCAATAGTTCTACAACTTGTTTGGATGTTTCAGCATTTTGAGCAAGAGAAAGTTTGTGTGGGGCTTTTTTGGGCAAGGATGCTCTAGGGATGAAGTCTATTTGGTGGCTTATGTCTCTAATGGGTGGGAGGGATGAGGGTAAATTTTTGCAACCACTTCCCTGCATTCTTCAAGAATCTTTTGAACTTCTTTTTGGATTGATTTATCCTTGCTAGGTAATGGTTCATCCCTTGGTTTCAGAATTAATGCATATCCCTCTTTTTCTTCTTTGATTGCTTTTAACATTTCTTGTTCTCCCACTATGATAGCCAAAGGTTCTTTTTCCTTTTTAGGTTTAGGTAGAGGCTTGAGATTATAAGTTTTTCCATCCCTCACTATGGTGTATGTATTTTTTTTGCAATTATACATGGCATCCATATCATATTGCCATGTCCTTCCTAAGAGAAGGTGGCAAGCATCCATTTCTAAAATATCACATAGAAATTTATCTTTGAAATCACCTAAAGAGAACTCTACCATGACTTGTTCAGTTACAAGGGTTTTCTACCCATTTGTTAGCCAAGAAACATGATAAGAATATGGATAAGGAATTCTTTCTCGTTCCAATTTTTGAACCATTTCTTTGGAAACTAGATTTTATATTTATCCTTAATCAATTAGTAAATTACATACCATTTCTTTGCATTTGATCCTTTTCCTGAATAGGTTCTTTCTTTGTACTATTTCTTGAGCATGGGGTACTTGTAGGAATGATTGTCTCATCATTAGTGCCATGCATTCTTTAGCCTCTAATTTTTTTCCTTCTTGCACCAATTTCATTCTTCTTTCTCCTTGATTGTTGTTGTTTGGTTTTTATGTCACTTGTTTAGATAGTGTCCAATTTTATTGAATCTAAAACACTTAGGAGATCCATTAGTTCTCCCTCTTCCTTATTGAGGAATCTTCCTCCTCTAGATCTTCTTCTCCAACTAGATTCACCATAGTCTTTATTTTTTTGCTCCTTGGATTTGCCTTCATCAGATGATTGACCCCTTTCCTAGGAGTTGCTTCTACCCCTATCATTTCTACCTCTTCCTTTATTATATTGTTCATTTCTTATCTTGAACTTCTTTTCCACCTTTAGTGCAAGATGCATACATTGTTGTACGGTGGTTATTGTTGTCAAACTCAACTCATCTTGGATAGATAACTTGAGACCTTGCAAGTATCTTTCCAACCTAATACTTTCAGATTCAACCTCTTGTGTCCTCATCACCAATGCTTGAAAATTGTCAGCGTAGGTCAAAACTATCATGTCTTTTTTCCTTAGATTCATCCTTCTTCTATGAAGTTGGACTTTATAGTCTTTAGGAACATAGGCCTTCCTGAATAACTTCCCCATCTTTGTCCATGTGGTTACTAGACCTTTGTCATTATTTACTCTATCACCTTGGGTGATATTCCACCATGTAAGAGTAGTGCCTTTCAACTTGGAATTGGCTATCTTTGTCCTTTGATTCTTAGAAATCTCATACATTCAAAGAAACTATTTAGGGAATCCACCCAATCAATTGTAGCATTAGGGTTCATTCTCCCATCATAAGTTGGTAAGTCTAATTTTGTATCCATGTTTCTTTCCATGGACTTAAGAGTGCTCACAAGTAGCATTTTATCTAGAGGAATTTATTCTTCTTCCTCCAAATCGATTTCCTCATCACTCCCTTCATCAAATTCTTTAGAGTTCTTTCTTTTGGCAAGCTCTTCTCTAAGCTTTTTCAACTCATCTTTCATTTGTTATATCTCAATCTTTCTAAGTTCATCTTTATTCCTTTCTATGTCTTTCTTTATCTTCTACTCCTTCAAGTATTTCACTATGTCTACATTAGACATCTTGGATGGAAACCCATCATTCTCTTTGTCTAACATTTTCATAAAAAAATTTAGAAGCCCAAATACCTATATGGGCTCTGATACCACTTGATGCAAGTGGTAAGGGTAAAGATAGTGTAAATTTGGAGAGAGCAACCCACAAGTAGACCTTAAAACGGTTTGAGAGCCAGAACTAACCCTAGAACCCCACATTTGCACCTTTTTGCATAGAATGATTTGATACAAGAAACTTACAAAAAACCTATAATCATGACACAAGGCTCAAGGGATGTTGTTTTTATATCATCATGGTCATACTAACTAATTTTGAGGACCCCACAACAAATAAATTGCATAGTTCCTTCAATACACCCTTGGAATGCTAGTAAACCAAGAAATTGGATTTTGGACTACAACTTGAAGATTTTGGATTGAAACAAGGAGACTAATCATCAAAATAGTTATTACTTTAGATATACTATATGACCCCCAAGTGCTGAGATCCCATGAATAAGGATGTTGCCAAAACCCTTGTGACAATAATTAGGCTTAAAATGGCTAACTAGGGTGCTTTTACAAAGGAAGTACCATTTCAAAACATGATGAAAAAAAACCAAACCATTTAGGTTGTCTAGAAAACATTCCAAATAGGCTAAATCCAAAGTTACATGCTATGGAATTGAGTTTTGGAGTCCCAAATGCTTGAGAAAGAAAAATAGTGTATTGGTGCATACATGAGATATACACCTAGGGCATCATTTTTCTCCCTTGTCCCAACATCTTAACAACTGAAACAAAAAGAATCTAAAGTTATGTGCCAATTTCTCTAGCAACCCTAGAAACCCTCAAAACTTGAGCTGTCTATACTAAAATAAGAATAACTTGAGTTTCATGACATTTCAGGACCTTAAACCTTTCCCGTGTCAAAGAAAACTTGATTATGCATCCAAAAATACTAGGATCACACTCCTATGCATCCATAAAGGTTTGTACCATGCATAAAACATATCTAGAATGTATGAAATAGGGTTATTCTTTATTGATTTGAAGGAAAAAACATACATCCTCCTGTCCACCCACCTAAATGGGCTATATGAAGGTCTTCCCCAACTAATCCAACCAATTTTAAAAGGTTTTGACCATTGGGGGACCAACCATAATAATTTTCCCTAATTATGCAAAAAGTTACAATGTTGCATAGCAACTTTTGGAACATTTGTTGCATTTTTACATTTTGAAGCCTCAAGGGCATTTTAACCACCAAAATGAGTCCTAATTGACACAATGTAACTAATAGACCCTAGATTACAACTAAATACATTTGATTACATGAGTTGTGCCCTTGTGACCTCATTGAGCAATGGGTGTATAAAAACACCCAAATTGCTAATGGGCCACACAAAAAGGGTTAAATGAAAACCTAGGAGTCTAGAATAATAGCCTTATTGAAAACATATAAAAAAATCTAAAACAAGGTCATAAATGATCAAAATAACTTTATTTCATTATTTCATGAGAGGGTGCTCCTGTACCTTGATTAGGATCACTAGATAAACATAGTGGATGACCAATATCCACATAAGGGATTATTGTAGGATGACTCTATATCTAGCAAAAAGTGCTTTGAAGGTGAAGACTCCATTGAAAATTGTGTAACAAGATACAAAGGATCTACTTAATCCATTGTTCAATAGGGATAAGATTGGTGATAGACTTATCATGAACACAAAGATTGATAAGGAAGATAACTTGAACAGCAATCAAAGGTTGAGGAACATCATAAAATTGACAAAGGATTTGATGAAGAGAACTTTCAAAATTGATCCAAATCCTCAAACAATGGTTTATCATGCTCAAGCCCACCTAGCTAAAGGTTGAGGAGCTAAGGTCATAGTGCCTACATTTACAGCTCAATCACCAATCATAACCAAGATAGTACACCAACTTGATAGACCAGTTGGGTATTATAGGGCTCAAAAGGATAAAGGGAAGAGGAAGATAACTTCTCCTCAATGGGTTGAGCTAGAAGAAGAAATGACTCAGGCACCTCCACAATAGGGAGAAGGAAATGTACAAGGGCTAGAGAATGTAGAAGCTACACAAGCTCAAGATGATCCTCAAGTGCCACTAGTTGAAAAAGGCCAATGAGAAGCTAAGATTGAAATATAAGAAGTTCCTTTACAAGTAGTACAAGCCTCCCTATCCATGCCTAAGAAGACAAAGATCAAGACTTCGATAAAGAGGAGACAAAAGGGCACTAGGAAAGTGATTCCTTTCCCATCAATCCTTGAACCTTTTCTAGAAGAAGAAGAAGAAGAAGAGGATGGTTAGGACAAAGAGGACAATCTACCTTTGAAATAGAGGACTCATCTCACAAGAGCTATAGATTTGGAAAGGAGAAGAAGCTCCACCATCACACCTCCTTCTATTCCTGAGCAACCCATTTAGACTACAACACCAGAAGATAAGATGAAACAATGAATAGATGAGTAGGATGTGGAGGGCATTGATATCTTTTAGATATCAAATTTTGATTTCATGCCTATGGGTACTGAATTGGTCGAGGATAAGATAAGAGACACTCCAACCAATCAACCTCAAAATGAGAATTGGAGTTAGCTACTACCCAAACCACAAGGACATGAGGTTGTTCCATCATCCATAGTATAATCACATTCTATGTAAATAAGAGATCATCTATCCCTTTTCCTCCAAGCACTAAAATGGAATAGGTTCAAAAAGAGCAAGAGGAAGAGTGCCAATGATAGGCATCTACCGAGGAAGTGTCAAAATAAGGGAAAATAAGTGAACAACCTCATCAAACTTACCAAGACACCAAGGTAAGGACTGTGGACTCTATGAACATAGAGACAACAAGTACAAATCTTGTACAAAAGGAGAGGACTCCAAAAAAGGGAGATAAGGGAAAATACATTGCTAAGAAAACTCCATCACCCTCAAAAGGAAAATCTCCATTGGAACATATCCCAAGGTGGCTGAGGAAAGAAATAATTAGAAATAAGAAGCAATAATTCACCATAGAGAAAGAGGATATGATGGAATTGATCAAAGTCCTAAGGAGGCCTGAATCACCCCCAAAAGATGCATGGGCATTAGCCTTCATCATTGGTGATCAGAGCTAGGACATGTTTTCTCATGTGGCTATTTTTCCTTTATATTAAAACATTGAACAATTGACTTTGTGGGAATATCAAATTATGGAGATTATGCTTTGGAAACCTACCTTGGCTACTATTAAGATGATGGTTACAACAGGAATAAAAGAGGTTATTAGGAGCTTAAAATAGGATGGGGTTGAATTGATAACACTTTGGTGACAAAATGAGATCCTAAAAGGATATCTAAGAAAAGTTGGCGGTCCCATAGATCCCACAAACCCCGAAGAAACCTTGAACTCAACACTAGAGAAGAGGGATAAGGTAGTAGTACAATAAGACCCATTTTTGAAAGCTTGTTAGTAGTAGAGAGAAAGTTTTGAGGAAAAGGGTATATAGATCATTCAAGAAAATTTGAAGTTGTTACACATTATGTAGGAGAATATAGAAAGGCTTGTGGCCATTTTGAATCAAGATTTTGGCTTGATGGATGAATTACATACTAATTGGGGCAAAGATTTGTAGGCATTATAGTCTATCAAAGGAAAAATTTATTTGATTTTGATGGAGGTATATACTGCTAAGGAGTTGGACAAGATTGATGTATGGATATAAAAGATTGTAGATGGTAATAAAGTAATGGAGACATTACATGCAGAGATTCATAGGCTCAAGGATCAAACCCAAGAGAAACTTTTGGAAGTTGAGAAGCATTATAGTGATCACGTGTTTAGACATTTTTTAGAGTGATCTGAGAAGTTACTAGCTATAGAGGTAGCATTTGAGAATTTATAGAGAACTTTCAAAGAATCTCCTAATGATGATGACATTAGCAAAACATTTAGAATAGAAGAAGCATTGTTAGACTTGGATGTAAAATTAGGAGATTTTGTTGAAACTCAGGTCAAGGTGGGAAATTGTAGGTAGAAAGTGAAAGACAAATATGAAGCCTTAGATTTTCTAGATGTGACTTAAGTTACTAAGATCATTAAGAAATTCAAGGGAAAATATCAAGACATAGCTATGGTATAGAGGGGAACAGAACCCAGAAGCCAGAATTTCAATCTTGACACTTGGTAAAATTTTGCATTTTTTGAACCTACCTCAAAGGTGCACTGGTGTGCTACTATGCTAGGTGCATAGGTGTACCTTTTCAATGGTGTTTAGGAAAATTTTGAAGAATTCAAAGGAATGCCAATAGTTAACTACCAGTTCTAAATTTAGAGATTTCCATGCATTAGAAATGTATTTTGACAATAACTTAACACTGACTGACACCTAGTGAAGATGGAGATTCTATTTTTGGCACTTCTAGACACTCCTACATCAATTGAAGGATCTCTCTTTCTTATTTTACCATTTTTTCTTTGTTTTAAGAAATCTTAAGGCTCATGAATCCAATTAAGGATATAAATATGGATGGAGTCCTACTAAGCACCAGTTAGGGAGTCAGTTTGTACATAAATAGATTTGTTTTATTAGTTTAGAAGCATATGATTGCATAAAGTTATCTCTCACTCTTGACACAAATCAAGGAGAAGATTTTTTCTAAATTTAGAAATGTAATATGTATTCTAGGCCACCATTATTTTGATGCAATAATATATGCCTAAGTGTGTTATATTATATGGATTTACGTTCATGGAATGTAATCGAGCCAATAGTTTTATTGCATTTTTTGGTTGTGTGATATTTTAATTTTGGTGTTTGCTACGGGCCTACAAATTTTGTTGATGTACTTAGTTTGAGAAGAGATCATCATATTGTTCCAACATAACTTTTCATCTTGCATGAATGCACTTTTTGTAGCCTTGCAATTTGATAGAAAGTGAGACATCTTACATTTATTGAATTCCCATCAATAATTGCATTAGTGGAATTAAGGAAGCACTTGTCCTATTTTCAGTGGTTACTCATTGATCTTTTCAAAAGATTAACTCATAGATGTGTTGTTTCCATATTTTATGTACATTAGGATTTTACTTTTCATCTTATTTGCTTAAATTTCTTGTTACCCTATCTTTGTTATTTTCTTTATTAACCCCTTGGTTGAATTAGGAATTCATATAGTTGAATTGTTAGATTGGATTCATCATAGAACATAAACTACAAAAATATGTTCTTTTTGTGTGTTTCATTATTTTGAGATAGCAAGCAGATTCTACATCTTATCCAAATCATTTTAGAACTAACAAAGGCCTCCTCATGAACATTCACATTTATCTTCAACCAAGAAGATTCTAGTAGGTCACAAGATCACTTGGAACCTTGGATTTGATCCTCAAATTAGCTTTTCAAGAAATGAGTTCAAAAGGATTCCTATCATTAAGCATCATACAAAATGACAGCTCAACATTTGATTCTCCTCACTAGTTTACTACCTAAAAAAACTTTAATGCAATTTAGACTGCAACATTATGATAACCTTTTTAAGCTAACTATTCCCTTTTGATCATAACTTCATCACTTCATTCCTCCATTGACCATGGTGACTTGCAAAACTACAAAAACAATCCTAAACCATTGATCACTCCTTTGTGAATACTTGTTGCTCTTCTTCAATAACTACTATGACTCTGTGATTAACCTTCAAAATATCTTCCATCGAAACATTAAAAACTTAAATTTATCCTAGTTATGCACCTTGTGATAGTGTAAACAAAGGCCTGTGTAGCCTCACAGTCATGATCATGGTTTGCTCTAAATTTCTTGTGATAGTACAAACACAATGTATCTCACAACCTCACCAACTTGACTCTAGGTAATCTTTGATCACTTGTAATGATGCAAAAGAATATAAATGGATTGATGTGGTTAACTTCAAACTATTGCAACTTAAATCCACCTAAGCCTAGGGTTTCCTAGAATAATGAGATGTATAACTAGTCGCATCATTGTGAATTGAATCTAAATACCTGCCTAGATAGCTAGGAAGCCACACTACTAGTTCTTTGATGGTTTTGCATGTTTGCAGCCCAGATGATAGTTAAGCCCCAAACTAGAATGACAAAGTGAAAAGGAGTAATCACATCATTGTGACTTGAAATTTATCATATGATATGAAAATCTTATATGACTTAGGGATATAATGAGAAATAAGGCTTTTTTGTATCCCTATTAGGCTTGCATGGCAATACATGAATAAATCAATGAATGTAGACATGGTTGTCACCCTAGATATTCAAATTTTAAGAAGGGGGAAATAATGGTTAATAATTATCACAATAGATAACTATTGGATATGTAATGTCTTCTTTCATTCCTTTTAGTAATTACTTTATCCACATAATGTTTGAAAAGTTCACTGCAGTTGCCACATACTTGGCTTCAGCTATGGATTGGGAAATACAATTATATTTTTTTCTTTTCTATGACACCAATCTCTTTCTTAGAAATAATTCACATCTACTAGTGTTTTCTCTATCATCAATATTTCCTTGTCAATCAAAGTGAGTGAATACCTACAGTTCAAATCTATTAGCTCTCTTGTAATACAATCCATAGTCATTTATACCTTTTAGATATCTTATTATCATTTTCATTTCCATCATGTGAATCTCTTTATGATTTTTTGAAATCTAGCAACTATGCAAACTTCTAATGTAATATTAGGTCTACTATGAACAACATATTGCAATTTTTCAATCATGGAATTGTATAATATTTGGTTCACATTAGTAGATTCATCATTCTTAGATATCTTATATCCTATAGACATAGGTGTTCTCTTTTGGTCCTTAGATGGTTTTGACATTTGAGTGTCAACACACTTAACCACTTTTCTACATTGAAGTTGAGCCATAGTGTATGTTGAGTCAGTATTTCAATAGGTGTCAAGTGACTTTAGGTGTCAAGTGACTTCAGGTGCCAAGTAGTATATAAGTGCATAGAGATATATAGGTGTCTAGTCACAATTGATGTCAAGCAAGTCAGAATGCTTCATATGCCGAGTGAGTCAGAATCATCTATGTGCCAAGCGAGATAGAGTGTAAAAGGTGTGGAGCAATCCAAGATAGTATATGTGCCAAGCACTAGTAGTCCAGTATGTGCCAAGTAACATAGAATCAACATATGAGTTTATGCCTTCACAAACTCAGATGTAAATACTTTTTGGAGCCGACATAGAAGGATTTTGATGGATAAAAAGGATAAGATCAAATATTTTACATTTCCTATGTAATCAACATGCAACCAATGAGAAAAATGCAAGGAATGAGTGGGAACTTATAGATTTAATATGGATTGTAAATCCATACCTAACCCTAATTCTTCATAATCTTTAAAAGGAGGTGAAAAACCACATTGCATATGTGGTAGAGAATAGTGTATGTGAAGATTATAGAAAAATTCAGTGAGAAACTATGAAAGAGTTAGAGGAATAGAGCAACAATTTCATATCTGGTTGATTAGAACACCACAAGGGCCAAGAGACATGATCAGAGACATCAGATCAAGTGCCTAAACCTAGTAATTAAAGATTACATACTATGAGGTTCATTATTCTAATACTTTCTTGCCATTGTATTAGAAGTTGGAAATCCTATATTGATAGGTTAGCTTAACAACTAGGTAGGAGAACCTTTGGAGAAGGTGACTAAAAATCCTATTGTATTAGGTGGGTTTAACAACCTATTGTAAATCCTTTACTAGAATGACACTTCATGTAAACTGTTTGTAAATCCTTTAATCAGGTCACTATTGACATAGTGTAATGCCTTTAACAGGGCAAGCCTTTAATAGGGTAGACCATCAGAAGTGGTCAAACATTTATTGCTACAGTGACTTTTGTGGGTATCATCCCCAATCTAGTTTTACCTTCTTATTCCTAGAGGGTTTTTGGGTTACCAATTCTAGTGTTATGTGTTATTGCATGTGTTTACCTTATGTTCATTTATATGTTTTCATGCATGTAATTTACTTTCCAGTTATTTGATTCAAAGGATTAGAAAAGGTTAAAAGTGTGATACTTTTGATTCACCCTCCCTCTTAGAAGTACTCTTCCCATTTTGAACATTCCAATAATTGGTATTAGAGTTAAGGTTCTCACAAGAAGAAGCTTAATAGCTTAGAGAAAAGGTTTGAAGATGGAAGTCTTCAAACTTGGGAAGATCATAGACAATTAGATGATTGTTGTGCACCTAGCTCTACATAAAGTGGAAGAAGCTAGAGAAGAATTGAGAAAATCCTTTAAAAGAAGGAAGGAGATAGCCATAGCTGAAAATGACATACACTACAAGGAGATAGATACCACACAAGTGTTTTCCAATGGAGACTCCAAGGAATTTAATGCAACAATAGTAGAACTGATGGAAAAAAATATAGCACAAGCTAAACAAATTAGATTACTCAAGCTTGAACAAGAATCACAAGCCATAATGCTTTGTGAAATGGTTGAACAAAAGAAGAGAGCCATTGAAGACAAGGCCATGATAGAAGATGACAAGAGAAATATTAGCAATAGACTAGAGGAGAAGACAATTGATTTTGAAAGGATCTCAAACATGCAGCTAGACACATTAAGCTAGATGATGAATGCTCATCATGAGCTAAACATGAAGGATATTGAGATTTCCACCTTGAAGATGCAGAATAAATTGAAAAGAGAGAAGGAGATAGTAGAAAGCTTTAAGAAACCTAATGACGCTATCAAGTATTTTGAGCAACTACTGAGATCACCAAGGGCTAGTAATGACACTTTAAGACTTGGTTACACTAGCAATGAACAAGGAGAATCATCCAAGACTATAGAAGAAAGAAGTAACAAAGGTAAGAACACTAAACCTACTTGTCATTTCTATGGTAAAAAGGGACATACCTCTAATGTGTGGAGGAGCAAGAACAATCATCAGCATGGTAAGCCTACCAATGCAAGCTTTTGTCCCAAGTGCAAAAAGCAAGGACATCAAGGACATGAATGTAGAACCAAAACTATGAGGACACCAAGATTTGAAGGTCACTACTACAACTACAAAAAATATAGACATAGAGCATTTGAATGTAGATCAAAGCCTATGTGGACACCTAATCAGCCTATAAGAGGAACCAACCATGGTCATCACTACAACTGGGATTAAAACACTAGGTATAGCTATCACTATTGTTAGGAGTATAGACACATTCCTAAATATTACATAAGGACACATTTTAGAGGGAATTACAAAAGATGGTTGAGTCAAACCACATGTTCTAGTTGCTTGAAAACTAGTCATATCAGCAAGAATTGCCCAACAAAGTCAAAAGCACCCAAGACAGAAGTCAACAAAGGAAAAGAGAATGTTGATATTGAAAAAATAAGAAGGAAAATGAATAAGACTTGGAAGAAGAAAGATGAGTGCAACACATCAAATGGAGGGATCACTTCATGAAAGAGGTCAAGTGATCACACTTAATCCAACTAAGCAAAAAGTGTATGGGACTGATATACAAAGTTAAATCATACATCAGTTCAAAAGAAGAAAGGAGTACTACAAGGAAGAAATCTACAGAAGCAAAGATGCCAGATCAAAATCTAAAGTTTTTGCATAAACCTCTGAACTATCCTCAGATGTCGAGTTGATAGTTGAAGCCGAGTGAAGTAGAAGTATAGTGGAGGCCGAGTAAATGAAATACAATGGGTGCTAAGTCAAATTGAATCCTTCAAGTGCCGAGTTTACAGTTGTATACATGAAGCATTTAATGCTAGGTCTTTGATGGGTATAAGGTTGAATTTCATTCATCTTGATGCCATTTGAACATGGAGAAAAGATGAGAAGAGTGAAGAAGTGATCAAGCAACAACCTAATAGCCATTTGCATGGATTCAAACAGCAATTGAACACGAACTCATTGATTTAAAGGTATTTATCAGGTGCCAAGCTACGTAGAGTTTAAGCTTTTAGTACATTTAAACCCTAGTTTGGTAAAATGGCCTCTAGTTTAAGAAACTCCAAAGCAAAGGAAGGTCATGAGATTTAGTTAGTTAGCAATGAAGTAAAGCAACCCAAATTTAGGCCGATCCCCAAAGTTGCCTACAAAAATGACCTAGTTGGTGCATTATCCATCATTCCACCTAAAGTAGTCATGGTGCAAGATGTGAGAAAATGTTACAACTAAAAAAATGGTGCCATAGGTGATTTTGAAATATTCCAAGCTTATGAAAAACTTTGTGAGAACAAGATTCTAAAAAAGGAATTCAGGATACCTGAGAAAAAGGGTTTGACCAATGCCCTAGTCTACCCTATAGGATTTAAAAATGAATGGATATAGATTGTTTTGAGTCAAATTCATGACGGCTATTTATGGATGGAGACAAGACCTATTAAGATTACCAAGAGAATAGTTCATAGAGTTACAAGATTCCCAACCCTAGATCATCCAAAGACCTTGAGAAGCGATAGAAAGGAGGTCATTGAGAAAAATACAAGAGCCAAATGGAACAACAAGGGAATGACCATTGATACTATAACTGATCCCCTTGTAGATTTTTCCATGATAATAATATCTCACAAATTCTATCAATCTAATAGATTAAATAGTATGTCATGTTTAGCAGTTGATGTAGCCTACAAAATGGTGAAGAAAGATCACACATATGATCTATTAAAACTCATGTTGTAGAAAATTAATGAGAATCTAGGAGCAATAAGGAGATTAAAAGGTGCTCAATGAAAATTTGGTTTAGTTCTTGTGTGTATATTCTTTTATGTTATGGAAGAATTTCCTTCTATAGGAAAGGTGAATTGGAACCCCAATAAAATTGCAATTACACAAATCAATGAGTTCATTGATCAAATGGCTGACAATTTTGAAGACTTTAAGAAATCTATGAAGCAAAGAATGAGAATACTAGTTTCATTGGTATAGAAACATTTCAATGACATATGCTTCTTGGTTGACATTGACTACACCTACATCCAGGCAACAATACTAAGAGTATGATGGCTAAGGACATTAGGATATGAGCTTGATGTAGATGAAGCCTCAACAACAATCATAGCATTTCTTGTAGAAGAAATAGATAAGGTGGTCTCTTGCTTTGGAACATATGATGTTGTCACTTCTAAAGTTGAGACTAAATTGAAAATAGCTTTTATCATCAAGAAGAAAGATAAAATGGTAAAGAATATAAAGAATAAATTTGGAGCAAGCATTGAGGAAGAAGCAAGTGAAGAAGAAGGAGAACAAGAGCAAGGCCTATTAGAGCTAACACAAGGCTTAGGGTAAGACAAGGAGGAAGGTGTCAAGGGAGTAGAGATGAGGAAGCACCTACACCTATTGAGAAAAAGAAGAAAAAGGCAAAAACATAGCCTATAGCTCAGCCCAAGCCTAAGAAGGTCACTAAGCTAGCACAAATTAAGCTAGTAGCAATAAGGGCCACTACAAGAGCAACCATTCAAAAGGCCAAAGAGGAATCAAAAAGAAGAAGAAAGCCACTGAATAGCCTGCTAAAGAGCCCAAGAAGAGAGGAAGATATGTGGTATAGCCAGATATAGATGATGAAGAAAGAACATAATTAGAGGACATTAGGCAATTTAAACTAGTAAGCCATCCTCCTAAGATTGCAATTGATAAACTTTGTGATAAGATTAAAAGTGAATATCTGAATAATTTAAATTCTGTTAATTTCAATAAGTTCCATAGGGAAGAGTAGAATAATGTAGAGAAATCTATGTTTTCCATGATGGCAGAATTTAAAAACACACCTCTAGAACTTGACAACACTATGCCTAAGGAACTATATGACATAGTTGAGAATAAATGGCATTATTATCCAAAGATGGAAAGGGAGATTAGAGAATCTACCATAGGTCAAGTAAAGTCTAACATGAAAAAGGCTCAAATAACAAAGGCAAACAAGAAATGTAGTGGCAAGTTTGCACCTAAGTATAGAGCCTTTTGAATCCTTCAAAACAATATTGAGGATGTAGTAAATAAATCCACACAATTGTGGAAAACAATTTATAAAATAAATGATGATAAGGTAGAGGAAACAAATAAGATAGAAACTAGTGCCAAAGAGAAGGTAGAGGAAAATAAAGAAGAAGAGATGAAAGAAGAGGTAGAAGCCAAGGAAATAGAGAAGAAGGAAGAAGAAAAGAAAGAGGAGGAAAAGAAAAGCGAGGAAGAAAATGAAGAGGAAGAGAATAAGGAGAAAGATAAGGAGAAATCAGCTAAAGGAGAAGACATGGTAACTACTGAACAATAAGAGCAAGAAGAAGAACAGAGTGTGCAAGACACACAAATGCCACCTCCTAGTCCACCTCATGTAACCATTACACCTAAAGAGACAATAATCATTAAGGATTTTCCTAACAAGTTAGTTCAGATCACCAATCCCCTTACTACAGAGGATCTCTCCAAGATCCTTCACCAATCTACTCTATGGGTAGAGTTATGCACAAGCCCTATATTGGCGAGTCTTGATGAGTTACAAAAGGTAGAAGCAACACCACAAAAAGAAAAGGTGAAACCTAAGGAACCACCTTTCACATATACAGCTACTTGCACCAAGATTTTAATGCTTCCACCAATACCTCCACCAAGTGCAACAAGTGATACTATTTAGATGTCAAGTGTAGTGGAAGGGAAAATAGATGAAAAAGAGGATACCTCAAAAGAAAAGGAGCAGGGCACCATTCAAATATTGGTAGAACTACAAAAGACTAGCACTCCTACAAAGACCATTCAGAAGTTGAGCACTAAAGCCATTCCTTTGCAATTCTCAACTCTAGGCTTGAGTTTAATTAGAGTGACAAGGGTACTTCACTATGGAGACTCTAAATTAGATGAATATATTGTGATACCTTCCTTTGATTCCAAGACCATCACAATTGTACAAATGACTGAAATGTAAAATGCATTAGACAAAAGGATGAGGCAAGAAATACTAAGGAAATAATTCAAACATAAGAAAGCACTTCATGATATCAAGGACATCTTTATGGATGCCTTCAGCTTGCAGTCACCAGATGAAGGAAAGCCAATAATAGAACAACTATCAGATATAGTTGACTAGGTGACCAATGAAGACCAAGATACTAATGTTAAACTCATGGAATGGTTAGAAAGAAAATTTCAAGGAAAATTGAATGAGAAGATATCAAGTGGAATAGCACTCATATAGGTAGAGTTGGCCAAGACAATAGATAAGGTCAAAGTTTTCCTTGAAACATTTTTTTATTGTATAGGAAGTTGTGTGATTTTTCCAATTTTACACAAGAAACAAATCAAAGAATAATGAGCTTGGAAAGAAATTTGAAAATTTCTAGCATGCAACTGCTAAAGGATCCAACTCAAAGTGAGAAGCATTTTGCACAAATTCTTCACACTCAAAGGGAGTTAGCTATACTTATAGTAGAGGAAGCTAATATTAAGGCCAAACTAATGCAAATTCAATCCCCCATAACCCCACATTTGGAAGTCCTCCACAAGGAACAAGCGGATGCTGAAATAGTTTTAAAGAAAGATCCAAATCTTTCTACACTTGATGGACTTGTACACCTTACTGCTGAGACTGCCATCCAACACAAGTCACTTGACATTGCTTTGGAGAATTGAGATGTAGCTCTGAAAATAATAATGGATGTAAATAGTAATTTTTTTCTCTAAGTATGGTATTATTCCTTAGAACCCTTTGACATAAGTATTAAAAAGTGGGAGATATATGTTTTAGGGGAGATATAACTAAGGTGGAGAATATCTATATATTTTGATAACCAAGAGGGGGAGATACAAAATTTTGGCAACTATATGGAAGATACAGATCATAGGTACAAAATACAAGAATAGGACAAAGGCAAAGAGTATTAGGCACATTCAGGATATAATTTTGGTTGCAAAAATGTCAAAGCACAATCAACTCAAGGGGAGTTAAAGTATTTTGAACAAATTTTGAAATTTTGTGGATAGGGTACTCATAAGGATAGATGAATAAATGTCTAGTTAAGTGTTTTTGACACTCATGTCAAAGGGGGAGATTGTTTGTCCTTAGATGGTTTTGCAATTTGAGTGTCAACACACTCAACCACTTTTCTACATTGAAGCAGAGCCACAGTGTGTGCCGAGTAAGTATTTAGATAGGTGTCGAGCGACTTCAAGTGCCGAGTCTTATGTAAGTGCCAAGTGATATATAGGTGTTGAGTCACAGTTAATGCCAAGAAAGTTAGAATGATTCATATGCCGAGTAAGTCAAAATTATATGTGTGTCCAGTGAGAAAGAGTGTAATAGATGCCAAGCACCAATAGTCTAGTATGTGTCGAGTAACATAGAATTAACATATGAGTTTGTGCCTTCACAAACTCAGATATAAACCATTTTTGAAGCTGAGATAGAAGGAGAAAAAGGATAAGATAGAATATTTTACATTTCACATGCAATCAACATGAAACCAATCAAAAAATGGAGAAGGCATGCAACCAATGAGAAAAATGCAAAGAATGAGCAAGAATTTAAAGATTCAATATGGATCATAGATCCATATCTAACCCTAAGTCTTCACAATATTTAAAAGGAGGTCGAAATCCCCATTGCATATGTGGTAGAGAATAATGTATGGGGAGGTTATAGAAAAATTTAGTGAGAAAGTGTGAAATAATTAGAGGAACAAAGTAGAAATTTCATATCTAGTTGATCAAAACACCACAAGGGACAAGGGACATGATCAGATATCAGATCTCAAAGGATCAAGATTAGAGAGAGTAGTTCAAGTTCCTAAAACCAACAATTAAAGATTGCATACTATCAAGTTCATTGTTCTAATACCTTCTTTCCATTGTATTAGAAGTTGGAAATCCTATATTGATAGATTCGCTTAGCAACTACATAAGAGAGCCTTTGGAGAAGGTGATTGAAAATCTTATTGTAATAGGTGGGTTTAACAACCTATTGTAAATCCTTTAATAGGTTGATACTTCATGTAAAGTGTTTGTAAATCCTTTAATCAGGTCACTATTGACATAGTGTAAAGCCTTTAATAGGGCAAGCCTTTCACAAGGTAGACCATTAGAAGTGGTCAAACATTTATTGCTGCAGTGATTTTTGTAGGTTTTATCCCCACCCCATTTTTACCTCCTTATTCTTGGAGGGTTTCTAGGTTACCAATTCTGGTGTTATGTATTATTGCATGTGTTTGCCTTATGTTCATTTATATGTTTTCATGCATGCAGTTTACTTTTTAGTTATTTGATTTAAAGGATTAGAAAAGGTTAAAAGTGTGATACTTCTAATTCAACCTCCCCTCTTAGAAGTACTCTTCCCATTTTGAACATTTCAAGATCCTCACCAGTCTTGAATCTTCCATTTCAAAAGGAATTAGTATCTCCTTGATGTATTTGGATTGTGTAATAAAAATACCAAACTTAATTTGATATACTTTTAATCCAACAAAGATTTTGATTTCACCAAACATAGACATTTCAAATTCCTTCTTCATTTCATCAGAAAATGATTTGCATAATGCTTCTCTTCCACCAAATATAATGTCATCAACAAATATTTTAGATAGTAGTACTTCATTGTTCTTACCCTTATTCAAATATAAATTAGTCTTATCATTTGTCCTTTCAAAAACAATCTTCACCAAATAATTATGTAGTCTTTCATACCATGCTCTTGGGGCTTATTATAATCTATAAAGAGCTTTGATCAATTTACATAACATATTCTTCTTGGTTGGGTCTACAAATCCTTCACGTTGTTCAATGTACACTTCTTCCTCAAGTATACTATTAAAAAATGTAGATTTGACATCCATTTGAAATCCTTTTAGGCTGACTATGCAAGAAACATATCCTTCTTGAGAATATCCTATGCATGCTAGTATTACTTTATTTCTTTTTATTTCACAAATTTGATTGTGTTTTTTTCTAAAAACCCACTGTGTCCCAATAACTTTTTTTTCTTTAAGTCTTGGCATTAAAGTCCAAGAATTGTTCTTCTCAATCTGTTTAATTTCCTTGTTCATTGCTTGAAGCCAAAATTCATTATCAAAAGAATATTTTACTACTTTGGGGTCAAATTCACAAAGGATGCATTTGTCTTCTTTGATTATTTTTGTTTTCATAACACTTGATTTAGCATCGCCAATAATTTGTTTAGGTTTGTGATGTCTTCTTACAAACTTAGCACAAGTGGTTTCCTTCTCTTTTATTCTATAGGTTCATCTTGGAATATAATGTCAAGCTCATTTTCTCTTTATTTTTCAAGTTCTTGTTAATATGTTTCATGGTCAACATTCTCTATCTAATGGTCAATATTTCCTATCTGTCACTTGGAATCTTCAGTTTATTGCTCAACACCCACTACGTACTACTAAACAATTTTCTGCACTATATCATTTCCTATCTACTAAGAATTTGCAACTTGATTTTCTCTTTCATTTGGAGTGTTGGGAGAACTATCATCCATATATATGAATGTACTATAATCTTCAAGTTCTTCTTTACATGCAATGCCACTTCTTTTTGAAAACTCATCAATTTTCACACTTGCACTTTCCACAGCTTTGTTTTCGTTAAAGTTTAGACACTTTTAAGCTTTACTGTTGGTGGAATATCCTAGGAATATACCTTTGTCACTATTTGCATCAATTTTTCATTTCTACTATCTTTAAGTATATAGATTCTACTTACAAAATTTTTGAAATATTTAAACTTAGGAGCATACTCATACCATAGTTCAAAAGATGTATCATTTATACCTTTCTTGTCTTGTACTTTATTCAAGATATAGACAACAATACTAACCACATCTCCCCAATACTTCTTTGATATACTCATATCCATCATCAATGCTCTTTCATTGTCCATTATTGATTTTTTCCTCCTTCTAGCTATCCCATTCTGAGGAGGGGTCCTTGGTGTTCACAGCCATCTTTTAATTCCTTTGTCATTGCAAAATGTATTGAACTCATTTGAAATGAATTCACCACCTTTGTTAGAACTAGGCATTTCAAATTCTTCCCTATTTCTTTTTCAACCGTAACTAAATACCACTTGAATAATGGAAACCAATTAGATTTAGCTTTAAGGAACATCATAACCATCATCCTAGAGTACTCATCAACAAATATAATAAAATAATTATCTCCACAATAGATATAAACATCAATAGACCCACATAGGTCAATATGAACCAATTCCAAAATATCATTAGAAGTGTATATTTTTCTCTTAAAAGTAGACTTGGTCATTTTCCCAATTGAAATTGTTTACTCATAGCATTGTTAGGCTTTATTAGTATAGGAAACTCTCTTACTTTCTTCATTTTAATTACATTCACCAAAGTGTCAAATTTCACATGACATAACCACTTGTGCCATAACAAAACATCTTCTTGTTGTGCAAACAAATGTGTCTCACAGTTAGAATCTAGTTAGAATAATATCACTAAGATTAGACAAGACTAGATTAATATAGTTTTCTTATCTTAGTTAGAATCTTCTTTTATAACAACATAGTTCACTTCACCATCATTACTTTCATATTCATTGTCAGTTTCTTCTTCAAAAATATAACAAGTTTTCTTACATTTTTCATCTTTATTTCTCTCGTAATCTATGTCATCTCTTCTTCCTTTGCACTTGATGTCCTTCCTTTCATCCTTATCCTCTCTATCCGGACACTTAGTAGCAATATGATCAACTTTTTTGCATGAGAGACAAATAATAGGTAGCTTACTTTTGTATTTACCTTTTCCTATACCAAGTCATTTTGCAATAAGGGCTCCGAGTTCATTTATCTCATCATCAAAACTATCATTGTAACTCTTCACATATATTCCTTTCTTTTTGCTAAGAACCAATTATGACTTAAAGGTGGATTGAATAGTAGCAGGTCTATAGTTATCAAAGTTAGACATCTCAAAAGTAGTTAGTCTACTAATTACACCTTCTAAGGTCAAAGTATTACCTGGCATGCATCTCAGTTGTTGAATTGCAGACGTTCTAATGGCATAGATAGGAAGTAGAGTCCTCAATACCTTTCTTATTATTTTTTCATCTTTGATTTATCCATTTGCACCATGAATTACATTAAGAACTTCTTTGACTCTTGCACAGTAATGGTCTGATTTTCCCCAATGTAAATTTTTTCCTAGAATAGGTATATATCTATATATATCTTAAACATTAGGGTTTGTCCTTTTTACATGTTTATTAACCATAGGTAGAACCCTATTAAAATAAAAATTTTACCCTAAGTAGACCTGTTAGGTCATGTGCTTCTACTTTGAAAATTTTATTGAGCAAATCATTTTTGAAAATGGTATTTTCTTTTAGGAGAGCCATTTAAGTTCATCTTTTTTGGTTTTGTTTTTCCTAGATTCATTTCTGCCATCAGATCTATAGCAGTCCTCATGTTGCTATAAAAAACTACAAGGTTTTTATCCTATGAGACATGGCGACCATCATAAAATAGAAAGATGGTGAGGTAAAGTTTCAAATGATAGGCATCGAGTTTTTAATTTCTTTTGAGGATTTTAGTGGTTTGACTAGATGTCAGAGGTGTTATACATCAAAAAAGGGTACTAATTAGAGTATGCTTCATTTTTTATCACTAGTTTCTATGAAGTCATGGTGGTCTTTATGTCATGACTTGAAAATGGAGTCTCATTGATGGTGACATGGTGACATCTTGCGAATTGCAAAGCATGGTAGATTAAGGGTGGTTACAGTGCCAAAAATCTTGCTTGTGGTAATTAATTCTTTCCAGTGTGGTGATTTTTAGATGCATTAGGCGAAATAAAAGAGGAACAATAATAAGAACAAAAAATGAACACAAAAAAATAGATAGGCATCATAAAGTGTCTTTGTCATTAGTGAAGGCATGTGATTTTAATGCATTGTTAGGAGCATTGAATATAGTGAAAAAGGCATAAATGTGTGGTTTTTCTTGGCATTAGGATTTCTTAAGTTTTAAGGTGGTTGCTATGTTGCCACCAGAATGTGAAGGAGTTTTTCCAGTAACAACATGGCAACTAACTGGGAAAAATGGAACATGACAATGGTTTATCTTGAAAAGGAAGTGCCAAAAAGTTCATTCACCATCATTAAGCCACGTATTCATCATGAAACATCAATAGCAATTAATAGGGTACTAGTAATGAGAACATGTATGTTTTGTGTGCCAATTCTCTTAAAGAATGTGATAGTTGCTATGTTCCGATTGAAAAACCCATGTTTATACTAGTAGTGACATAGTGCCTTCCCAAAAAAGACAAGACATGACAAAAATTAATTTTAAGGAGTGTTGCAAAAGGGGATAAATATTATACATGGTTTTCTAGTGTGTCAAAATAATGTCATGTAACATGTTACGTGGAATCACATTCAGAATAAAGAAACAGGTAAATGGGAACCATCAAATCAAAACACATCAATGATAGGCACTAAGTTACTATAAGAAGTTGTTAGATGTTTAGTGGTAGTGACATGGTGACCAAACTAAAACAAGAGGGCCCACCATAGTCACATTAAAATACTTGTAAAATACACATTGTCATGTCAATAATGAATCAATGATGGTCGCTATATTGTATAAGGAAGTTTCTCATAGATTATGCATAGCAACATAGCGAGAGGGTGGCACATGTTTGTGAGCACCAATGGGTATAGATCGAGTTGCCAATAGTAGAGAGAATGTCTTACATGGAGGATTTTTATTGGATTGACTTCCAACCCAGCAAGTGAAAGCTGAATCATTCATAATTTTGTTCCTGGATCATTGAATTTTATGGAATCGATGGCATGTTTTGATAATAGAAGGTGATGCCACCCTATTCTCCTTACAATTCATTTATGAAGATTGAAAGCTCCGGTGTGAACTATAAATAGAGCATAGTGCAAAGATTTTTCCATTTCTTTCATATGCAAACAAATTTTTAGACTTCCAAAGAGCTTAAGCTATTGAGAAATTGTGCTTTGTGTGATCAGAAAGAGAAAGAATTTCTAGTAATTTTAGTGTGTTACGGGATTGTAGTAATAAATTAGAAAAGAGCCAAGTAAGTTTCTTAGTTCACTTTGTATCAAAGTACTCTAGTATTCTATGATTTTTATCCATCATGCCTCCAAAGAAAGTATTCTCAGGTTAGGTAGATCATGCTAGTAGAAACATACATTATGACCTCCTTGAATTATTACTTGAGTCTTCAAATGAATCAACCTAGATGAAAAAGTTGATTTCTATAAACCCTAGGCTCAAGATAGAAATATGATAGAGGAAATTGGTTTAGGGTTCCTACTACTACCAAATCAGGCCTTTCCTTTTCAAAAAGTGGTTTTCATCAAGTAATTTGTTTACCCCCATACAAACACTTGAAATTTTGATTTAGGAAAACTAGTGGTTCTTGGTGTATTTGTGGATGTTGATTTACTCATGGTCATTGCCCAAAATTATGACCTTGCAGCTATAATAGTAAGAAGATTGGATGGGGAATGCTTGTTGAGTATTAATATTGAGGAAATCTGAGAAGTCTTTGGCCTAGAACCATTTTTAGATTATCATATACCTATGACTTGCTAGGACTAGATAAGGAATACTTATCTAAGAAGGATAAGACCAAGAAAGGTGCACTAAGAGAACACATAGGTCCAATTAGGAACTTTTTAGTAGTCACAACATCTACTAGGAAACCTTTTAAAAAGGTATTTTTAATTTCCAAGGTTGTAGAGATATATATGACTTTATGTAGGGTTTTTGGCGAGGACAAGCATAATTTTATGCCAAATTTTTTTTTGTATATGATGGTTTAGATTTCTTATTTTGGTGTGGATATTTTTGATTTTGCATCTTTTATAACAAAAGAGATCCATATAGGCCTAATTGGAATTGCCAAGAGCCAGGTAGAAAAAACTTTTGGTCACTATTCATTATTAATGCATATGTTTTTGTTTAAGGGCTGCAACATATTTTGGGAATGAGATGGTTTTGAATAGAGAACATGATAGAGAGGATTTTCCAATCTAGTTATGGAGTACAAATATGATTGAGGATGCAAAAAATGCTAGTTTCGTTAGGTTTGATCAATTTTTGCCTCTAAATTGAGAAGCTACCTCTTATTAAGGGACAATCCTAGAATCCCTAGGGCATTATTGAATTTTGTCAGACCTATGGATAATCCCTCTAATTTAAAAGTTTCACATAATTGGGCTGATATCATACCATACCCTATTTCAACAATTTTTTGGGTTGATGGTTTCCAAGGGACTCCCAATGTATTGCCCTACTAGGTGCCTTTGAAAGTAGGAATAGCTAAAATATTATGGCTGCTAGGAGTATTGGAGGAAGCATATTTTGTCAGAAGAGGTAGAGGCTCAATTTTCCCTACTTGTACCATACCCCACCATTTCATAATCAAAAAAGGTGGGTGGTTTCTTTTATATAAATTCTTGGATCAGTACAAAATGGTTGTGTCTCATCCCCATTTTTGTGATTCTGAGGGATTTTTTAATAGTCTTTTTAGATTAAGGGCTAACGTTGTTTCCCACAAACATGAACCTTATTTCCCTAAGGATATAATAAGGAATTAGTTTTCTTTACAAGAGAAAGAGATTAATAAAGAGAAATGGAGAGTTTTCTCCAGAGTCTTGGAATTTATTCTTTGTTTTGATAAAGATTACAAGCCTCTAAATGATGAAAAAATAGAGGTAGATAGAATAAATAAAATCATGATTAGTTTTCCTAAAATCATTGAGAAAATGAATGAGATGAAGAAAATTTTATCAATTCTTTTCTAGATAGAGCTAGAGAGGTCATGAGGAGATTGGCATTCACTCCTATAGTTGGAACAGGGTAGTTGATTGTCTAGAAAAGACTTGGCTACAATGTGATTTAGAATAAGATGGCCATTGTGGACAAAGGAAAACAAATTGTAGGGTCAACTAGTGTTGTCTAGGAAGAGAGACCTAATGAACCCTCACCCAAGAGGCAAAGAATAATAAAAGAACATATTCTTCACATTGAGGAATATTCAACTACTTAGTCCCCATTGCAAATTGGAGATGAGAAGCTTACCAAAGTAGGTGGAGCAATTAGGGTCCCAAGAGGGAGTATTCATCACCTAGGTAGAACTAGCTAAGGGAAATCCTCAAGAGCCTCCAATGCCAAGCCTTGAGTTGACTATGGTAGATTATAGAGAAAGGGAATTGGACCCTGTAATAAAGTAGGCTTGCCATGAATTCATGTTAGATGATGATTTTATTAAATCAAAAGCCTTCCATCAATTTTCCTAGAGAGCAAGCATGGGAATGTTTGAGGAAAGATGCAGTAAGTTTAGAGTAGAGCATCCAAAGATGGAATAGGTAGATACACAAAATCAGATTAAAGAGGAAATGACACAAGAGTTCAAGAACCTAACATCTAAAGAGGGGAGACAAATGCTAAGAGCACTTGGTGTTTTGCTACTATCCAATTGGGATATTACAAATGTTTTGATTTTTAATTCTATTTCAGGTAGATTAAATCTAGAAGATTAGGGAAATTAAGAAATAAAATGTGCTAGATTTAATGAAGACCAAGTTGCATTGGTCATTTGGTCAATAAGGAAAGGGTATAGAGCTAGTTGCTCATAGCCTTATAATGTTGGATTGAAAGGTAGCCCAATTTTAAAGAGAGTAGAAGAAGCTACTAATGTAGAAGCTATACATCTGGGTGTTGGAGCATTTGGTTTGAATTTAGTGACTGCTCAAAGAGATGAAACGGAAAGGTTGGAACTACAAGATAAATATGAAAAGGTTTTGTAGGCATATAATAAAGAACTTCAAAAAGGAATTGAACTTGAAAATAAAGTGATGGGATGGCCCACTAGGCTAAGGATCACATACCCTTGCCCACTAGTGGGGCCTTTTAAATCCAATCCCCTTGTTGAGATTGTTGATACACGATAGAGGCCACAAAATTATATAGCTAAGGATTTTGAAGAGGAAAAGAGAAAATTGTGGGCACTACATGTAGAGTTAAATGTGAAATATGAGGATAAATTGAGAAAGGCTCTTATGTATTTGGTTGATAAAATTGAATGGCCCTTATTTTAGGAACAACTAACAAAAATTGTAAACATATGGGAGGAAATAAAGGCAAGTGATGAAGCCTTGAAGCCAATTTTTAGCAAGTGGAGTAAGAGGAGAAAAGAGATCACCTTTTTATGTTATTTTGTCATCAAATTATCACATGATGACATAGAAACAACTTATAATGTTGCTAGTGACCTCTCAGAGTTTGATGATAAAAGAGCATAGGAGAATTGTCAGCAACTTGGACAAATACAAGAGTGTTCAATTTTATTTATTCCCACATGCTTTGGATAAGAATAATAAATTTAAAAGTATGGAAGAATGGGTCAAAAACTTAGATGACTTATTTTGTCTAAGGATGAATAGAGTTATAAATGAAAGGGGAAATGAATGCTTGGAAGCTACTACTAAGGAAATTGTAAAAGCCCAATTATTCTTTGATTCTTTAAAGCAAGATTTTATTAAAATTGAAAAAATAGCTAAATATGTAATTAATAAGCAACATGACATTCTACAATTCAATTGACCATATAACACACCTTTTGACAAGTGGATGGCAAATATTGCTCCTGGTGAGCAGTTAGAAGATGTTAAAATTGATGATGATGAGGAGATGGAACAAGATGAGATACAGATAATGGATACATCATCGGAAGATCAAAAGGAACAAGAGAATAAATGTGAGCAACCAATTGTAGTTGTAGGTACAAAATCCAAAACTGGTGACATGGCAATAAAGGAAGTGAAAATAAATATTATTTTATTAGGTCATGATGATATTGATGGGAATCCTTGAGTTGAATTGAGCTTTCTCAAATCAAATTTAGAAACATCACTATCAGTTCCATCAGTCACATCCTTTAAGGGCCCACAACAATAGTAAAGCCAATCATCAACTCTTTTTAGGAAAAGAAAGCATGTCAATAGGTGGAATAGAAAAGTGGTCCCATAGGGAATGTTATGATGTAAAATTTTTTCTATTGCATGAAAATTTTGTCTTGTATGACAATAGCAATATGTAAATATCTTTTGTCTTGGGGATAGCTATCATTTCTCGATACCTGAAGCTTGTCGCATCTCACCATATAAGTGAGATCCCAGGGTTAGAGAAAGGATCCATGAATTTTTTAATTTTTCCTTGTTCAAAAGTATAGTTGGTCCAATCTTATGTCCAATTTTCTAAGTTTATGTTTTAGCTTTGTAAATCTCTAATGTTTTGATATCAGTGATAGAACTAGTAATATATTTTGAGTTTCTTTGAGTTTTTATCAGTTATTCTATTTGGTCTTTCCAAAGATAATACAAAAGGGCATTTACACTATGTATGTTTTGTCAATATCTATTTCTATTTTTATGAATTTTCTTACCTTGAGATCAGTTTCATAAGGTTTAATTGATTGAATGCAATCTGGATAGGTTGTATACTGATTCTATTATTGCTTTTGTTTCAAGGAATCAAGGAAGTGCTTCGATGAATTAGTAGGGTTTGTGAGTTTGTAAGAAGGATATTTAATAAGAATGGGAATTGGTGATTATACCTAATATAATTCATTTACAAGTTATTTAAATTAGATCCCTTGCCAGTAGTGAACTCTATGCAATAATGGATAAGGCACTAGTCATATAAGTTAGAAACAAATTGGAATAAACTCTTCTTCATGTATCCAATTTATATTCAAATTTTAATCAATCATATATTGTATCAAGTGCATAAAGGTGGTCATCATCTAATATATGGAAATTTATGAGTTATTGTTAGCTGCTATAGGTCATCTTTGTTCTACATTCATATTACATAAACTGCACCATATCTATTGTTTTTAGGGATTAAGGGTAAGAGTCAAGTAAATTTTGAGTCCCTAAGGTATTCTCATATTAGTTTTATAGAGCCAAAAGTGTAGGAAGCATTTGTTCTTAGTGAAGTTGGCCTAAAGATATAGTTTATTATGCTAAATATGAGCATTAGCTTCCTCTACGTACAATAAATTTTGTTGTGTATTGGTAATAATAATCAATATTAAATCAAGAGCCAACATGTGATATTGCACTATATTCTCACCTTTCATCATTATAATGCCATCAAATTTACCTCTTAGACTCTCTGATTTGGTTCTCAAGACATTTTCATCACCTACAAATATGGTTTTCAATTTATCCTACATATTCTTTGCACTATCTAATTTTTTTAGTCATCAAACTTGACATAGCTTAGAGCTAAGGAAATATCCAACATTTCTTGATTGTGTTCTTTCTTTTGCTTCAATTGTTTAGTTGTCATAGGAGTAGTTGCTAACTTCACATACTCATTTTCCACAAAGTTGATAGCAACATCCCTAATACTAGATATATGAAACATCATCAAGGTTTTCCATGAAATAAAATTTTCCTTGTTCAACTATGGTACCTCTCTTTTTTGAGTCAAGATCTTTGGCTTTAACTACCTTCAAACTTTTCTTTGTACATAATGAGCTCTCATACCAATTGTTAGAAATATTTATAATAACTGTGAAGATAGGATAGGGGGTTAATTAGTAATTCAAGGTCCATAAGTACCATTTGAACATTTAAACATATAACACTCACTCTTCTTCTTATCTTGTTGTTGATCAGTCTCTACTATACTAATAAAAAAATTACTATCTCAAACGTAACATACTTAGCTGAATATAAACTTTATCAAATTTAAAATATATAAAGTATTTAGTACAAGTTTAACACTAGAATTTTACATGGAAACCCAATTCAGGAAAAACCACCAGCAATAGGTCACCACTTATTCACTCTTTTGAAGTGGGCTTTGTTAGGAGCCAACCCTATTAAAGGTTTACAATACACATTGTTAAATGTTACCTAGTTAGAGGATTTAATCATTTTATTAGAAGTGGCCTTGTCATAGGACTTTGATCATTCCATTAAGAATATCACCTTCTTAAAGGATTTAAATAGACTATTAAGTCCTTCAAATGATTATTAGGTCAACCTCTATTAAAAGGATTTTAATAAAAAAAATTTACAATGATTAGAAGGAAAATAGTAGGTTTTTATTTTTATGATTATAACTCACTTTACAAGTTCAGATCACTATTCAGTTCATGTATTGATTCACTCATAACCTTCTCATTCTCATCTCCATTGTTGATTTTCTTAGAAATCCTTAATCTAATCAATCTTCTCCTTTCAACAAAACTTAAGGCATCTAGTCAGATTCACTTACCACTAATAGTTACATCTCTACAAGCAATCTCCTTTAGCTTTGCATTCACTCTCACACACTTGTGTTCACCCTTGTGCATCTTTGATCCACCTTTCTTTGTATGCAGCTCTCCCACTCTTTTCAATTTTTTCTCTATACCTCTTTAAATAGGTAATTCTTACTTTGTCATTTTCCATGATCACTGTAGATCTTAGGGTTTACAATCAAGTTTAACATGATTCATTGTATATGTCCACCTTGTTGATAGTCCTGTAGAAGTCTCTCTCAAATATTAATATTAGGTATGTACCTAACCATCACCTTGAATTTAATTATCCAACTCATAAATATTATCTTCAACATGATTTACATCTCCCAAGAAATCCACTAAGTTCTAACACTCAGTCATCACTTAATCACACTCAATTGCTGTAAAACTTCTTGCTCAACATCGACTAGCTTGGTTGGTTGATATTAATGCTCATTCAATACTACTATTTCTCAGTTGACACTAGAAAAAATTGGCATTCCTTAACCTTTTACTCTATTGCTCAACTTATCTTAAGTTTCATGATATAAACAATCGCTTTGTCTTTTCAGAGTCTAACTAATCAAGTGTCCATTCTAGATTACTTTTCATAACTCAACTTTTCCTCTAGGTGCTATTATAATGAGAAATTTCTCAAGTCCTCTTCACCAATCAAATATATATGAAATTTAAATTAGGTATAACTATGTCTTATCAATAAATTTGACATTAATGATAAAACAATAATTTTTCCAATTGTAAGTTTGTAATAGAGACCGAGTTAGAGTAGGTTGAGTAGTATAGATAATGTTTAATGTCTGATTATTCATACTTATGGACATTGAGTAGCTAATATAGACCCAACCCTCATTTATTATAAGCATTCTGATAATTGGTATTAGAGCATTAGTACATAAATAAAGATAATTTTCAAGGTACTTAAAGCTAAAGATCATCACTCACAATAGGGAGGTACCAAAGCTAAACAAAAAAAACTTTATTGCATGACAAGCATTGACAATGCTATATATATCTAGTATTAGTGAAGTTACAATAAAACTTGTGGATAATTAATATCTGAAGATAATAATTGTTCCTTTGTCGACTCAACAACTAAAAGAAAAGTAAGAACACAATCAAGCAATTTTGGATATTTCTTCAGCCCTAAGCTATACTAAGTTTGATGATATAAAAGAATTTGGTAGCACAAAATAAATGTGGGATAAAATGAATACCATATATGGAGGAGATGACAATGTCTTGAGAGCCAAATTAGAGATCTAAGAGGAAAATTTTCCGAAATGAGAATGATGGAAGGTGAGAACATAGTACAATATTGCACAAGAATCAAGGAAGTTGTCAATGCTATTCAAGGTGCAAGTAGAGAAATCAAAGATGAAATAGTGATAAGCAAGGTATTGATAACTCTAATTCCTATAGAGTCCATCAAATTATCTACAATACAAGAGTTAAGATGTAATCCTAGTAACACTTTGACTTTGGAAAGGTGTAATTGGTAGACTTGCTACTTTTGAGATGTCTAATTTTGGTAACTACACACCTGCTACTATTGAATCTATTTTTAAGTCATGATTGGTTCTTAGAAAAATAGAAGGCAAACATGTGAAGAGCGATAGTGATGCTTCTGATGATGAGCTTGATGAACTTCAAGAACTTATTGCAAAAATATTTGGAAGAGGTAGAGGTAAATACAAAGGTAAATTTCTTATTATTTTTTTTTCATGCAACAAAGTTGGTTATATGGCTACAATATGTCTTGACAAGGAAGACAAGGATGACAGGAAGAAAACAAGTACAAAGGAAGGAGAGATGACCAAGACTATAAGAAGAACAATGATGATAAAGGTAAGAAGTCTTTCTATATTGCTAAAGAACAAACTAATACTGGATATGAAAATAAGGATGATGAAGTTGTCTATGTTGTTATGAAAGAACATTTTGATGAGGATGAGAAAACTACTTTAATATCATATGTGTACAAAAGTGACAAATGGATAATTGATATTATGACTAGTGATAGAAATAAATTTCAAGACATTAGACAATACAATGGTGGTTATTTGGTAATAATATTCCATGTATTGTGAAAAGTGAAGGTACAATTCAATTGAATGACAAAATCAAGTGTGAAAATGTTAAATGGATGGAAGCACATAACTGTAATTTGTTGATGCAAGAGCATATAGTGGTGTAAGGAAAATCCTGTATCACCCAAAAATATGCTTAGGGATAGTTTTTGTTTCATGTGTTTTCATTTTTGGATACCCATTTGGCTCAAATAAAGGTTCCAACTCTCACAACTCCACTATTAGTTTTTTGGGTTAGAGTTTTATTAGTTTTTAAACACCTTGGAATATGTGTAAATGTAGAAAATGAGTTATATTATAATTAAGCCAAAATTATGAAGAGTTATAGGGTGTAATTTTGAGGGATGATTATACCTATAATTTAAAATGCTCCAGAAAAAGAATCAGGTCAAAAGGCTTTACGATTAGAAAGTTATTATAGTTTTAATTTTCTTGGAAACCTAAGAGCGCTTCAAAGTCAGATTTGTGGCACTAAATATCCTTGTACAGGGCCAAAAAAATGGGGGACAAGAAAAGATGGTCCATAGGGCTATAGAGCACTTTTAGAGCTTTCTAGAGATGTAAACAATTTGTCAATCGAAGTTATGGTTCAATAGTTATGCCTCTTGAAAGTTGGACTAGCATTTCTGGATTCTTCTAATTTTATACCAACTTCTAACATGATTTCTAGAACCTTTTTTTTGGTGGTGGATGCCAACTAGCATATTATAGAATGTATTCCTAACCATAAACCATTTGGGGCTTATTTAAGAATATTTCTAGCCCTTTAAAGGTAGTTCTCAGTGGAGTTAGAGAGAAGGTATTGTGCAGAGGATTTCTTTCTCTAGAATCATATTATTGTAAGCCCATAGGGCATTTTATCATTGATAATAATATTTCCCTTTTCCTATGTGTTCATTATAGTCTTTAGTTGTGTCCCCATCATTTTTTGAGTGTTTCTAAATTAAAAAAATCAAGGTACAAAGTTGAATTCCATCACAGATTGGCCAAGATGTCTGATGATGATGGTAAGCTGATTTGATGTGGTGATCGGATAAGAGGTAACTTATTCGATCTAGGTTTATCTAATGAGACATCTTTGTTTGCACAACAAGAAGATGTTTGGTTATGGCACAAGAGGTTATGCCATGTAACCTTTCTATTTGGTGAACATTAGTAAAATTTATAAAGTAAGAGGGTTGCCAAAACTAAAGAAGACTGAGAATGCCGTGTGTAAACAATGTCAATTGGGAAAAATGAAAAAGTCTTGTTTCAAGAGAAAAAGATACACATCTAGTTATATTTTGGAATTGGTTCATATAGATCTTTGTAGATCTATTGATGTTAAAAACTATTGTGGAGATAAGTATTTTATTCTATTTGTTGATGAATATTCTAGGATGATGAATTTGATGTTTCTCAAAGCTAAATTTGATGCTTTTAAATTATTTAAGAGATTTTTGACTAGAGTTCAAAAAAATAGGAAAGAGTCTAAAGTGTTTGAGATCTAACAGAGGTGTTGAGTTCATTTCTAATGAATTCAATAGATTCTACATGATAGAGGAATGAAAAGATATATATTATCACAAAGGACTCCTCCTCCTCGTAATGGGATAGTTGAATAGAGAAATAGATCAATAATGGATTGTGCTAGAAAATTGCTGATGGAGAAAAATGTATCACAAAAATATTGGGTAAAAGCTATCAATACTATTTACTATACCTTGATAAAAGTACAAGTCAAGAAATGTATAAATGCTACACCTTTTGAACTATGGTATGGTTATTCTCCTTATGTGAAATTTTTCAAAATATTTGGAAGTAAATACTACATATTTAAAGATAATAGGAATGGATAACTTGATGCAAAGAGTGATGAAGGTGTATTCCTAGGATATTCAATGAAGAGTAAAGATTACAAGTATTTGAACTCTAAAAATAACAAAGTTGTGGAATGTGCAAATATGAAAGTTGATGAATTTACACAAATAAATGATGTTGAATGTATGAAAGAACATAAAGATTATAGTACATTAATCTATGCTGATGATGGTGCTCCTAGTACTCCTATTGAATAAGAAAATAAAGTTGTAGCTCACCAATAGACAAGGAATGATGAGTTGCAATGATAGGTTGCCAAGCAACAAATAATGGGTTTTGAGCAATGTGGAGTAGATGTCACGTGACCAACAAGAAACATTGACCATTAGATAGACAATGTTGAGCATGTAGAATTAGTTTCAAAACCTTAATTAGAAAAAGATAATGAGCTTGAGATTATTTTTCAAGATGAACCTATTAAAGAAAAAAGAATGAGACTTAGAGATGGTACATTCTTACTTCATGAATTTGAGCTAAAACTATTGAAGGATTCTCTAGAAAATGAAGATTAGATCCAAACAATGAATGAAAAAATTGAACAAATTAAGGAGAATAAAACTTGGACACTAGTACCTAGACAAAAAGACAAAAATGTTATTAGAGCATAGTGGGTTTTTAGAAATAAGATAAATGAAAATGGTGAAGTTACAAGGGACAAGGAAAGATTGGTATGCAAAGGATATGCTCAGAAGAAGGAGTCGACTATGGAGAAACCTTTTCTTCTATAGCAAGATTGGAAGGAGTCACCCTACATTTTTAAATGGTATACTTGAGGAAGAAGTGTACATAGAATAACCTAAAGGATTTGTAAACCTGAATGGGAAGAACATGGTATGTAAACTAAAAAAATCTCTACATGGATTAAAACAAGACCCAAGAGCATGATATGAATGACTACACAATTATTTGGTAAAGATTGGTTTTAAAAGGACAAATGAAAATAATAACCTATACTTGAAGACTAGTAAGAGAAATGTAGTATTTCTATCTAAAATCTTGATTGATGATATTATATGTGGAGGAAAAGAATCATTATGCGAATCATTTGTTGATGAAATGAAGAAGGAATTTAAAATGTCAATTGAAGTTTGGTATTTTTCTTACTGAGTTCAAATATATCAAGGAGATATTAAATTTTTTTGGAATGGAAGAATCAAGACCAGTGAGCACACTTATGTCTACAAGATAGAAGTTATCAAAAAATGATAAATTTGGGGATGTAAACCGACCACCATATAGATCAATGACTGGAAAATTGCAATATGTTGTTCATATTAGACCTAGTATTGCATTAATAGATAGGATAGTTGCTATAGTTTTAGAAAATCCTAAGGAAAATCACATGATTGAAGTGAAAAGGATTTAAGATATAGAAGATTATGCATTGTATTACAAAAGGAGTGATAGATTTGAGTTGAAGGTATTCACTGACTCTTATTGGGTAGGAAACATTGATGATAGAAAGAGCACTAGTGGAGGTGCATTATTTCTAGGGAAGAGATTGGTTTTAAGGGAAAGCATAAAACATAATTTTATTTCCTATTCAATAGTCAATGTTGAGTATGTGGAAGCTATAGTGATCTATTTAAACATTATATGGATCAAATAATTACTAAAAGGAATAAAGGAATGAAGTATAGATACAATGGTTATTTTTCATGATAACACAAGTGCTATCAACATATCAAAGAACCATGTGATGTACAATAAAACCAAACACATTTATATCAACTATCACTACTTGAGAGAACTAGTCCAAGACAAAGAAGTGAACTTAGAATATAAGCACACCAAACAAAAATTTGTTGATATATTAATTAAAGCCTTACCTAAAGATTCTTATGAATATCTTGGAGGTAAACTAAGTGTGATTCTCCTATGAAAAGTAGCTTAAGGAGAAATGGTGCATTGTAAAAAATGTACTAATCAGAATACCTTACACATTGATGCAAATAGTTCTATTTTAGGAGGTTCCTAAGCTAGTCAAGTTTAGTAAAACATAATGACAGATCATTTAGAGACATATGAAAAAAGACAAAATTTAGCTAGACATATACTTATCTATACAATCAAAATCTAATAAAATTGAGCCAAGAAAGTTAGAGTCTTTGGCATTGTTGTCAAAGAGGAAGAGAATCACTATAGAGGTAAAGAATTACTAAAGAGAGATACAAAAGAGATTTAAAAAGATTTGAATAGAACTAAAGAGTATTTTTGAGATTGCATGGATGTGAATAAAAATGAAACTAAGGGTACAAGTTAGTCATGAAAGTGAAATCTTTTGGACTATATGGTAACAAAGATAAAGATTGTACATTCCTATAATGAACTTGAGTTGTTGAAGTGTTCCCATCAATGCCAAAGAGGGATATTGTTGGAAACTATAATTGAAAAAATTATTGTAGTAGTATCGATGTCAAATATACTAATGATACATGTTGCTATCTAATTTAAATGTCATTTCTCTTTGATTGATAAAGAGGATTTGATAAATTGATCATAAAAAAAGTACCTAGAGAAAAGGTTGAGTTATGAAAAGAAAGCTACAATGGAAATTTGATTAGTTAGAATTTGAACAAGAGAAACTGACTATTTAAATCATGTTGATATTCAAGTTTTTATAGTACAAGTCAAGATATATTAATATGAAAATCTTGACCAAGCAACAGAGTTAAAGATTAAGTGATTTTGAAGATAATGACGAGTGATTCTAGTGTCAACCAAGCCATAGTAAGTGTCAAGAAAATTGAATGTTGACTGATTATTAGTATCAACTAAGTGATAGTATTGATTCCACTATAGAAGTTCTATAGAAATAGATAAATTTAGTAATGACCAAGTGTTAGAACTTAATAATGTCTAAGTGCTAGTATTTTGAATGCGTATGAAAATTAGTAATTTCTAGTTGACTCGGATGATTTCTTGGGATATGTAAAGTATGTTGAAGATAAGATTAATGAGTTGGATCATTAAATTCAAGAAGAGGATTAGGTAAGATATCTAATGAAAAAATTCAAGGAGAAGTTTATAGAAAGGAAGGAAGATGAACAAATAAAATGAACTTGATGAATCAAATCATGAACCCTATGCTCTACAGTTATCATGGAAAACCAAAATGGACTAGAATTACCTATTTAATGAGGTACAAAGCCAAAATTTAGATATGTACATGAAGGTACAAGAAGAGTATTAATTAAATTTTCAAGGAAGATAGCTAAGAAAAGAATATGTGTGTGTTTCCAATAAGATGGAATGAACTTTCTAAGGTTGATAAGAGAATCTAAGAATAAGGTTTAAGTTTCTTGTGAAGAGAAGGGAGAATGCTTGAAGTGTTTCCAAGCAATTCAATTATAGAGGTGAAAAGGAAGGCTTATCAGAGAATCAACATATTCACTAAATAGAGATTTGAAATTGCAAAGTGAGTTGTAATCATATAGATCAAACTCTATTGTTTTCTTTCTAATCATTGTAAACAATTTGTATTGAAATCCTTTTAATCAAAGATTGACCTAACAGTCATTAAAGGACTTAATAGTTTGTGTAAATCCTTTAGAAACATGACATTCTAATGGAATATTCTAAATTCCTCTAAAAAGGCCACTCTTAATAGGGTGATTAAATCCTCTAACTAGGTCACATTTAGCAGTGTGTATTGTAATGTTTAAGAGGGTTGGCTCCTAACAGTGCTCACTTCAAAAGAGTTTGAAGAAGTAGTGACATAATGCTGATGGTTTTTCCCAAATTTGGTTTCTACATTAAATCCTAGTATCAAACTTGTGCTGAATGTTTTTATTGTTTTCCACATTTCAAATATTTACATTCAACAAGTCTTTTATCTTATGACAATGAACTACTAGTAATTTTTCTTAGATCGGTATATAGTAAAGATAGAGTTATAGAAGGTTAAGCATAACAAATAATGTTTATTGTTTGATTTTTCAAATTGTACTTCTAGACCTTGAGTAATTGATTCACCCTTTCCCCCCTCTTAGTTATTCTAAAGATTTTGACAATGTTCTAACACAATCAACAATGGATATTTTTCCCCTTTTAGTAATTCCATTTTACTATGGTGTCCTTGGTGCTAATAATTATCTCTTACTTCTATTTTCATTGAAAAATATAGCAAATTCATCATACATAAATTCATCTCCTTCATTACATCTCAAACCTTTCCACTACTTACTAGTTTCTTTCTCAACTCTTGCATTATACCATTTGAATATTTTAAAATCATGAGATTTTCTTTTAGAAAAATAGCTGACATCATCTTTGAGAATCATCAACAAATAGGATAAGCTATCTATCACCATAGTAGCTTTTAAATTTCATTGGACCACTTAGATATATATGAACTGATTACAATACATCATTAGATAAGTAAGACTTGTCAAGAATAGTGAATATTGAGAGGATGGGTGAATTAGTATTCTACAAACTTTAGGCCAAAATTGGACATTATTAATTGCCTTATAAATTTCATATGAATGAAAAATACTTATAATTAATAGTAAACATAACCATGCAATAAAATAACTCTTAACACCATATTTAGTTAACTATGGAAACCTTGGCCAACGAAAAACCCTAGTGGGCATGGTACCCACAAAAGGATCCACTAATCAAAAGTATATGGTTAAAGATATTGACCCTATTAGGAGTCTATTACATCTATATAGTGTCTTGGTCCTTTTTAGAAGATTTAGGCCTTGTTAGAAGCCTCAATCCTATTATGAGTTGGTACATATACATCTACAAAATGATGTACAAGATGAGCCCACTACCCAAACATGTAACTTACAATGCAATTCCTTGATACAAAAAGATAGATATAATAACCTCTTGCTTCTTGTTAGTATCATCAATATCTGATATGTTACTTGTTGATTTTCCCAAAACTTACTATCCTCTAATCAAACATTATAATTTTCATCATATAGGGTTGACATAGTCTTCACAAGAAGCACACTTTACTTTGCATCTTGTAACTTTCCTTTATACCTTTGTAATTCACAAAACATTGACCAATCAGCCTTCAAGCTTTCACACGCTTGGCTAAATACAAAATTAATTCTTGACCACTTAGGTTTAACATCTAGGATGTTGTCCTTAATTAGTCAAGTAATTATTTTGTAAACAAAATAATTTTTTAACGCATAATTACCTATACACGGTAAGAACATGTATTCATGAAACCTTACTATAGAAAGAAAATGGACTATGACAAACTATACTAGACCCAAGATATCATCATCAAAATGTAATCTCTATAACCATCTCATGTCTCCTTAACTACAACTTCTAAAATAGCTCTCAGACTAGCATCTTAGTTACAGTTCTAGAATGGGATTGTGCTAAAAATGTAGATCTACAATGAAAAGTGCAAGATCCATGACTAAAACATGGATTAAATGGAAAAAATAACTCCTATAAATGCTTCTTGGAAATATCATGCTATGAACTAGATATGTAATAAATGAAGCTAAATGATGCTAAATGACACAAAATGATGCTAACAATGCTATGAAATTTCTACAATTAAAATGCTAAAACCATGAGTCTAAATATGCCTATAGTATAGATGCATAAAAAAATTGGGTCTCCTGCCTCTTAGATTTCCCTCCTATTTATAGGATTTTAGAAGGGGTTGGGGTAAGATCTAAGATTTTCACTTTTGATTGGGGTTAAAAGTGAAACTCAAAATATCTCATAAGAGACCAAGAGGAAGAGTCCACTAGACTTGGTTTTGAGGATAATATGAGGATTTTTCAAATTCTTTTAAATGGTAAAAGGGGGATTTTCTATCTTGTGAGGATAAAGTGATTTTATTGATTTAATAAATGATTTATTTTCAATACTTTGTCTTTTTCATTCTTCCTTTTTTGAATTTTATTTTATGAACTTGAATTGTTTTCTTCCTCTTTTAAAGTTGATTTAGGTCTTGTTGATTTGATAGGTGATTAATGACATGATGTAATTTTTGATTTGAAAGTCTATTGTGTTTCTTCTAATTATCTTTTTAATTTGGACTTGATTGATTAGGATTGCATGACTTAGATTTTTACCAATTTTTGGGTGTCTACAAATGTCCCTCTTTGAGCTAATATACGAAGCATATTAGTACAAAGACTATCTTGATTTTCTAATTTTAGGTCAAATTCATGATGACTAGATGTTTGTTCTATCATTTTGTAGTCTCTATTTGTTGATGTCTTGGTTTGATCATTGATGATTTGATGTTTTGATTGTTCCTGATTTGATGGTTGATTTGGTGTTGCAATGGTTTTGCTTGGATATCCTGGTTTTGATGTTTGAAATTTTTTGCCTAGGGTAGGCATTTTTCATATTTCAAAAAATTTGAATGCCCTAGTTTGGATGCCTTGATTTGATACAAATACACTAGATTTGATATAGATATACTACCCCCTCAGAAATAAAATTGGAAGAAGGTAAGAAAATGTGAAAGTTGAGTAGGTTCCAATTTTATTTTTGACATGGTGGGAGATTGGCAAGAAAGATAGTTAGAATGGTGTGATACAAGAACCAAGTCATCTTTGGTGATCAAAAAGGTTCTAAGAGGGGGTAAATATGTTGAAAAGGTGATATAAATGCCATTTGGGGGGCATTAAATAGGTCAAAAAGACCTTTTACCCTTGTGATTTTCACTTTTGGCTTTTGCATTTGGTGGTTGGGAGCTCCGAGTCAGCGAAGACGGTGGTTCTATTATGTGAGCATAGGTTCAAGAGAGACTGTCGGTATGAGCATCTAGCAAACTAAGGTGCCCTAGTAAGTTGTCAAGGTCCTCTTTTTTTTGAGATTAGCATTTTGACCTATATGTTGGTAGTTTTTGCATAGATTTGTAGGGTAGATGTGTTGATTTTAGTACTTTAGCACATTTTAATATTCTTTCAGCGCATTTGCATTTATTTAGCACATATGAGTAGTGACTGAGTGCATACGTAGGGCCTTTTAGTGCATCTAAAAATTGTAGATGTTAGGTATATTAGCACATATGGTAAAATTGTAGCACTTCTGAAAAATAACTCTAAGAAATGCTTTTGGTATGATCATGCTATGAACTAGATATGCAATAAATGAAGCTAAATGATGCAAAATGACACAAAATTATGCTAACAATGCTATGAAATTGATAAAATGAAAATGCTAAAACAATGAGTCTAGATATGCCTATAGTGTAGATGTATAAAAAACTTCGGTCCCTTGCCTCTTAGATTTCCCTCCTATTTATAGTAGTTCAGAAGGGGTTGGGGTAACAACCAGTATTTTAACTTTTGATTGGGGGTGAAAGTAAAACTCAAAATATCTCATAAGAGGCTAGGAGGAAGAGTCCAACAGACTTGGTTTTGAGCATAATATGAGGATTTTTTAAATTCTTTTAAATGGTAAAAGGGGGATTTTTTGTCTTGTAAGGATAAAATGATTTTATTGATTTAATAAATCATTTATTTTCAACACTTTGTCTTTTTCCTTCCTCCTTTTTCAAATTTTATTTTATGAACTTGAATTATTTACTTCCTCTTTTAAAGTAGATTTAGGTCTTGTCGATTTGATAGGTGATTAATGACCTGATGTGATTTTTTATTTGAAAGTCTGTTGTGTTTCTTCTAATTTTCTCTTTAATTTGGACTTGATCAATCGAGATTATGTGATTTAGATTTTTTGGTGTTTTGGAAGAATTCCTCAATAAAATCATTTTATCCTCACAAGATAGAAAATCCCCCTTTTAACATTTAAAAGATTTGAAAAATCCTCATACTATCCTCAAAACCAAGTCTGTTGGACTCTTCCTCTAGGCAAGTGAATATTTTGGCCAGTATGGGAAGATATTCTTCCTGACTATGGAATTTGGCAAGAATGTTATCCACATAATCTTCCATGAAGATATGCATCATATCATGAAATATAGTGGTCATGGCCCATTGATAGGTGGCCCCAGCATTCTTTAAACCAAAGGGCATTACATTCCAACAAAATGTTCCCCATGCACAAGTAAAAGCTATTTTCTCTTGATCTTCTGGTGCTATTCTAATTTGATTATATCCTAAAAACCCATCCATAAGTGAAAAGATGGAATGGCCTACTGTGAGATCGACAATGGTGTTGATATTAGTGAGAGGAAATTTATCTTTAGAGTATGCTTTGTTTAAATCTTGGAAGTCGATACAGATGTGTATGCTGCCATTCTTTTTTGATATTGGGACAATGTTGGAGATCCATGATGCATATGCTAGGGGCCAGATGAAATTGGCACTAATTGATTTTTCTAATTCCACTTTCACTAATAGGGCTATATGAGGATGCATCTTTTTGAGTTCTTGTTTCATTGGCTTGACCTCCAGAGAGATGTTAAGATGGTGGAGGATTAAGGTTGGGTCTAAGCTAGGCATGTCCACATAAGACCATGCGAAGTTTATGTATCTTTATTTGAAGAATTTGATGAATAACTTCCTTTCTTCTTGGTTCAAGGATTGTGCTAGATAAATGACCTTTGGTTCTTATTTTGTGCCAATGTTGACTAGTTCAGTTGGCTAAATCAAAATAGAAGGTCACTCCTCAGAATGTTCAAGTAAGGTATCAATGACCCAATCCATAGGTGTCACAGTTGGGTTTACACCTTAGCATACATCACTTCTATTTATTTGCAATTTTTTATCGAGATTAGCCACAATTTAGTGGTGTTCAATAAGGTTGTGGGATGCTTGCCCTACTCTAGTATGACTGAGGTGATTGATACCCAACTTGACTATATGCTCTTCTTTTGTTCTTCATTGAAGAGATGGTTCAACTATGTTAAGGTAGATGAAAACTTCACAGTCAATGTCAAAATGAGGGTGGTGATGAGGTTTGTTTGTATCCTAGTTAATGAGCTTGGGATGGACTAGGGAAAGTGATTCGTAGTATGGGAAGGGTTCGACGAGGTTTAGAGACATAACTTCATTAGGTGGCTCATACAATGTATCTGTCAGATCTATGACATGGAATTCTTCTAGATTGTTGGGGAAAGTAGAGCTTGCAAGAGGATCATAGTAATCATCTTCGACTTCTTCTAGAAAGAAGTCAAGGAATAAAGTTTGAAAGTGAAACCCTTCAATGTATTCATCATCTTATAAGCCACCCTGATGTATAATTTTTCATGGTGAAGTGGAACTTGAACCATGAGTTATTCTTTATATAGCCAAAATATTAGGGGTCGGTATGTGGACAACATCACATTCTTTTTCGTGGAGAGATTCCTCAGTTAGTGACTAAAATTTCCACTTAGCAGAATCATCAATATCTTTTTTATTGGAGGTATTTATGGGTGATTCTTTTGTGGAATGTGAACTTGAGAGGGCCAAATTCTTATTTATGATATCATTTGCTATTAGGGTATGATCGCCATTTTGTTTGGGTACCCACAGCAAGGAGGAATGATCATTATGCTTTGGGTGAGCTTCAGAAGAGATTTGCACCATGTCTTGTCCATCATACCCTACCCCTATTTTAGATTTATTGGACCTGAATGATGTTGTCAAAGGTTTGATGATTCCTTTCCCTTTCCCTAAGGGAACATCTCCCATGTATCCCATCTTTTTCATTAAGTCAAAGCCTTTCCCATGTAGGTGGGTGGAGATGTCAATGTCCTATTGATTGATGTCTTCTACTAGATTTGGAGGTGTGCCACTTGCTTTGATAAAATGTGCATGATATGTTTTGGTGGAAGTTGATTTTCCATGAGACCTCAGAGAGAGTAGGGGATCAAATAGGGAGACTAACTACTCATCTACCCCTTTATGGTGCAACTTACACCTTCTATCAAATTCCTTCATTAGTTTATCCATTTCTTCATAGTTTAGTTGTTTATGATCTTTTGATGATGATGGTGGTGAAGGAGCAAAAGTACCCAAAAAAACCACTTTCTCTTTACCCTTAGTTGATGTTGATAAGTGGTTGCTCATTTGGTTAGTGGAATGTGAAGTGGCTACAACTATGGATTGACTACTAGCATATGTCAGTGTAGAATTTTTTTTCTCTATTATGAGGGACAAGCGAGTTGCAATACTGGGCAAAGTGTTGATCTCTGGGTATGGTTATATCTTGACACATGTATGGAAATTTAAGGCATTGGTGGTAGATGGAGGGAATGGCTCTCATGTCATGTATCCATGGTCTTCCCAATAGGATGTTATAAGTTAATTGTAGGTCTAAGATTTCATAGATAGTTTCTTTCACAATTGGCCCTACTAGGATTGATAATATGACCATGCCTTTGAAGGATCTTTCTTCATCATCATAAGCCTTGATGGTAATATTTTTTCTTGGGTCAACAACATCCTCTACATACCCAAGGGCTTTCACTAAATTGAGTGAAAATATTAAGACCAGCCCCACCATCAACCAATGCCCTCTTAGCTCAGTTCCTATGGATGAATACTTCTATAAGCAAAGGAGAATCTTGTGGTTGTATGATAGACATGTCATCTTGAGCTGAAAAAGACACACAGTGAGGAGCAACTAAATTGCTAACCATGTTTTTGAATCTACTCACATATAGGTTATTTGGCACTAAGGCTTTAGTGAGTATCTCTTTATACTCCAGGGAGATTCATAGTAGTTAGAAAATGGAGATGTGGGCCAGAGTCTTGAGTAATTGCTTAATCAAGTTATACTTGGGCATAGAGGAACTTGGAGCTACTTGGTTAGGATTTGTCACTGGCCCTAGTAGGATAGTTTTGGAGGCTTGACCTTGATTGACAACATTTGAGGACTATTTTAATTTTTTATCTTTAATTATGATGATATTTACACTGTCATTAATTTTGGAAATCATGCCAATGGTATTATTGTAGCGGTGTGCATAATTAACCTTGGTTTGTGGAGGTGCATTTTGATTGGCCTTGGATGACTTCCCCTTCTCATGACTCATGAAGGGATTCCTTAAGGCTGTATGGTCTTCATTATTACTAAGATTGTTTACTTCAATGGTTCCATAATTTATTAATTTTTGGATGACACCCTTAAGAGTGAAACAATTGTTTGTTAAGTGCCCCTAACTACAATGATAGGCACAAGTGTGTTTCTCATTCCACCATTTTGGCTTGACTTGCGGTTCATATGGTTTAGCCTCCAGTAACATGATGAGGTCATCAACCAAGAGTGTTTGTAAAGCACTCTAATAGGACAAACCTATGGTTGTATACTCCTTAGGTATATCAGAAGATTGCTATCTTCATGGTGGACAAGCTTGATTGCAAGCAACTTGTTAGTTAGACATAGAGGGAATCTTTGTGTTATGTCAATAAAATAGGCAGACATTATTTTGTTGACGTGTGACAATGGGACCTGGTTGATTTAAAGGGGGTTGAGTTTGAGTTTTGACATGATTGCCTTCAACAACCCCATCACTTGTGATATTTTTATTATTGTTTATTCACCATGATTTCTATTTGTTAGTGGACCAATTAGAGGAATTGTGCATTTGTGTTGAATTGTGGGAGAAACCTTTACCATCTTTAGATAATTTGATTATGTCATTGCTTACCAAGGTTTCTTCTACCTTAGCTGCATTTTCTAAAGTGGTTTTAAAATCTTTAGGACCTTGGAGTTGGGGCCAATAATTCATCAATTTTGAGAGACTGTTGATGAAGATATATATCTTCTCTTTATCTAGTATGTCCCTATGATATTTAGCAAATGTGTGCCTCCATCATTGTAGGAAGACCTTGAATGATTCACCTCAGAGTTGTTTTGTGTTACATAGATCAATCATTGTCACCTCTCTTTCAATGTTATAAGAATATTGGGTTATAAAAATAGAGGCCAATTGATTGAAGGTTTTAATATAGGAAGGTAGTTTGGAGAACCACTCCATGGCTTGGCCCCTGAGGCTCCTAGGAAATCGATGCATTAGGTATCTTTTGTCATGGACAAACTCCATGCTTAGCATATAGAATTGCCTCAAGTGATCTTGTGGATCTATCATGCAAAAGTATTTATCATATTTTGGTATCTGCACATTTGGAGGAAAAGGTGTGAAGGTAATGTTTTTATCGAATGGTAGGGGACACCTTTTTGAGACTGAACTCTATAGGTTGTGTTTTTTCTCTTTTCATCTTTTCCATTTCTAGTTGTAAGTCTTGAAATTTTTGTGTGACTACATCTAAGGGTGACTCTTATTCATCTCATTTTAGATTGGTCACATCAAAATCAGATGGCAATTTTGTACCTTGTTGTGCTAATGCAAGTATGTAGCATTCTTTGTGTTTTACCAGTATCTTGTCCATGATATCGACACATTCAAGATTTTACTGAAAGTCTTCAATTTTAGATTCAATGCTTCTATCATCCCATGTATGAAATGAGCCCATTGTACATAGGGATTTTGAATTTAAATCGAATAAGGGTGACTTGGGCATATCTAAGTTCTGCGCACAATCCATTGCTATAGTTGACTTGAGGAGGTTTAGAGGTTTTGTGCGTTTGACAGTTCTACTTGCTATCCTAGCACTTACTCATATGGGAAACCATTTCAATTTTGTTGGTACACTTTTTTTGTGTGGTGGCATGAAAGGTAAGTTGAATCCTTTTAGTTTTTAGGTATTTTTAAAAAAGTGAAAGTTTTCGTTAATCGTGATTTGTTTGTAGCATCAAGCTAGATTGGACAAGGTGTTTGCCAATGTTGATAGAATAAGGTTCACTTTTGTGAAGTCAGGTATAGATGTGTGTTTCTAAACATTCTTCACTTGATGTGCAAAGTTAGGTAATGGTAACTATTGGGTTGATGATGATGTAGCTTTGCTTATTTCAAAAGATCTTTTTGGTTAGACACAAAAATTTTCAGCCTTTGTAAAATACTAGCATGGAAAAGGATATCCAAATTTATTGTTTGTTCACAAGTATCATGTTTACAAATAGCCTCTATTTCATTTTTTATTCAGATGAATCATAGGAATGCTCAAATGTGCTAATTTAGTAATCAAATGCCATGTTACTTTATTGATATGTACTATTTCAATGCTCAGATGCACTATTTTAACTTTCATATGCATTCTTTCCTAAATCAGATGCACTATTTGAAGTCTCAGATGTGTTGCTTTATAGGTGCATGCATCATAATAGAAGTCAAAAGAGTTACACGAATGTTTAGAAGCACTATTTTATGTAGTATATATATTATTTTAGGATTGTTTATCAATGTCTTCATCTTAAACTTGGCTTCTCGATACTGGTTTGAGGTTTTTTCTTTCTTCAAGGTTTATGATCAGCACTAATGTTCATTATTAATTTTTACACTACTCAAGAACAATAGTAGTGAGATCAAACAAAATGAAAAATCACACACACCTAGAAATGAGAAAAAATGGCTTCCTAGCAAGCTTATCTAAGACTAGTGACTAGTGGATCTTAGTGTTCAAATTGTGTTTGGATTTACCTCTCTTGTGATAGAGAACTTCCCACCAATGCCAAGGAGGTTTGGCACAATCCCTTGTGGGAATACTAGAGGAAGGCTATGTGTTGAACATAGGTGGCTTGCATTCAATTAGGAATACAAGATTGAGTAGAAATCCCTCTCACTAGCCTTGCTAAGGAAACTTGGGAGGTAGCCCTTCTATGGCTAGATTGTCCTACATAGTCAAAAACAAGAAATGGAAGTCACAAACAAGTCTAGGAATTTGATCACTCAAGAAGAGTGAGAGAATATCCATATTGTTTTGGATCCCCAAACATGATAGACACAATGATTTGATTTCTAGCCCTTATAATACTAAAGATAGGGGAGCTCCTACTTAGACTATGTGTGGGTTCTTTCCTTGTTCAATTGTAACCAATCTTTATAGAAGGTTGGGCATTTCGATCAACTCAAAGGATAGCATAAGTCTATTTCTTTATCAAAACAACCAAATTGAACACTCTTATTAAACCATGTTTGAAAACTTAGAAATGCCACACTTTTAATTAACAAGAACCGAGGTCCACCTACTTGATTTGAAGCTAGCAAAGGCTAGGTGCATTTATGAGGGTCTTCATTCCCATTGTGCACTATCTACAATTTGAAAGCTTGTTTGTTAATGTAAAAGGAACCTATACACAAAAGATATTTGGATCTGGAAGTTAGATTCAAGAAAGTGCAATTTTTATTAGATGCATTATAGATATGCTCATATGCGTCACAAAAAACCTCATATGCAATATTTTATCATGCAATAGCACTATAAGAAAATCAAATGCCCTGTAGAATCCTCAATATGCTCTATAGAAATGATCAGATACATTACAAAAACATTCAGAAGCACTATAAGAATATGCAAATCTGTTACAGGACATTGCAAATGTATTACAGAATAATATAAATGCATTACAAAACTATGCAAATGCATTGTTGTACTATGCAAATGTGTTATAGAATAATGTAAATGCACTACAATAAGATTAACTGCATTAAAAAAGGGATCATAAGCATTAGAATATCTCTCAAAAGCATTGAAACATAGAAGAAAAGTGTCAAATGATTTAGATCTAGCCCTTCTATGCTTGGGAAACATTTTGGAATGTTGTTATTGCTGATATGAGATCTTCCAAATGTAGTAGAACCTATATTTGATCAGATCTACACAAGAGAATAGCCAAAAAAACATAGATCTATACTAGAAATGAAAGATTAGACTAAAAATCTTGAAGACAGAGAGGCTTCTAGTTCAGCCCCATGGTGGGCACCATTTTGTACATGGTAAGAATGCATATTCATGAAACCTTACTATAGAAAGCAAATGGATTGATGAAAAATTATACTAGACCCAATATATCATCATTAGAATGTAATCTCTACAAGCATCTCATGTCTCCCTAACTACAACTACTAAAATAGCTCTCAGACCAACATCTTAGTGACAGTTCTAGAATGGGATTGTGCTAAAAATGCAAATCTATAATGAAAAATGCAAGATCTATGACTAAAATGTGGATTATATGTGAAAAATAACTCCTAAAAATGCTTCTTGGAATGATATTTCTATGAACTAGATATGCAATAAATGAAGCTAAATGATACAAAATGATGCAAAATGACACAAAATGATGCTAACAATGCTATGAAATTGCTACAATGTAAATGCTAAAACAATTAGTCTATATATGCCTATAGTGTAGATGCATAAAAAAACTTGGGTCCCTTGCCTCTTAGATTTCCCTCCTATTTATAGGATTTCAGAAGGGATTGGGGTAAGAACCAAGATTTTCACTTTTGACTAGGGGTGAAAGTGAAACTCAAAATATCTAATAAGAGGCTAGGAGGAAGAGTCCAATAGTCTTGGTTTTGAGGATAATATGAGGATTTTTTAAATTCTTTTAAATGGTAAAACGGGGATTTTTTATCTTGTGAGGATAAAATGATTTTATTGATTTAATAAATGATTTATTTTCAACACTTTGTCTTTTTCCTTCCTCTTTTTTTGAATTTTATTTTATGAATTTGAATTGTTTTCTTCCTCTTTTAAAGTTGATTTAGGTCTTGTTGATTTGATAGGTGATTAATGACCTTATGTGACTTTTGATTTGAAAGTTTGTTGTGTTTCTTTTGATTTTTTCTTTAATTTGGACTTGATCAATTGAGATTGCATGATTTTGATTTTTGCCAATTTTTGGGTGTTTGCATTACCCATTTTCTATTACGCCATGTTCATGTTTGTATGTTGTCACAAATAATAAAACTATCATATCTTCTTTTATATTGAGTGCCCTCACATACTTGCACACATCATCATAACACTCTGTACTATTTGTACCTAACTATACACATGTCAATAATTTTTTTTCATCTGTACATATCAATATTGTCTTTATTGTACCAAATAAACTATCTTATACTTAGACAATTTGCAAGTCTAGCTATAGAATCTTTTTCTACACATAATGCCTTCTTCATACAAGGTATATGTTGCCATAAATGAAAACTCTAAATCTTTTATAACCTATCCTACTTAGCCAATTTTCCAACAATCTCCACCTTTGGAATTGATAAAAACATATAGGAAAATTGGCTCTCCCAAAATATTGATCAAAAACTTTACTAAAATGTGGCCTTTACATAATTCACAAAACTTCAAAATTTTTGGACCATCATATTTTATAATCATCTTTCCTAATATCTCATATTAAATTTTAACTATAATACTTTTCATGATTACTATTCTCCCTTTCTACATCATACTATTATTTAGTTACTTTGTAAGCACCCCACTTACATTATACTTTATACAATTTTCCTATATTGCTCCCCCTTTGACATAACTAACAAAGGTGTCAAAAATTATACACAAGTCAAAAAATTTGGCTCTATACCTCTACATCAAGCCAATAGTCATGTCATACATTCATTAAAACTTGCCTTCAGATTCTTGAAGTTATTACCCCATGAATCTTAGACTCCTTCAAATATGGTGAGAAGGGAATAAATTCCATAGGCTCCAATCTCATCTACTTTTAAATCTAAGTAAAAACAAAAAATCTTAAATGATGTCTTAGCCTTGAGACATTCTTTAATTTGTTGCTCTAATGTTATTTTTAGAGATAAGTTTTCTTTGAAAAGTGAGAATCTTTTTGCAATTCTTTCCTTGTCCATCTCAATGAGCCATATCTCATCATATGTTCTCCCAATCTTGATTTCAATATCTTCAATATTCCAATTGTGTTGTTGAATCTGATCGACTAGAGATTATATCTCTTCATTCTTCTTCTTGAGCTCCTCATCACTATCTTGAGTGATCTTGAATATCAAAGCACATGTTGTATATAGTGTCTTTTCTTCTTGCTCACCTTTCATCAGCTCCTTGATACATGCATCAAGATATCCCAAATCAAACCTGATATTTTGACAAACTATGTTATATATTTGTGCATCATTTTTGGCTTGTGCTTGAATCGTTGCTATGTCAGCAAGATTAGTGAACTCTATATCAAAGGATTTTTCTACTTCCTTTTCTCTTAACTACAAATCCTATTCTATCATTTGGAAAGGAATTGTACTCTACATTATGTAAAGTACTTTAGTTAGAGTCTTTTACAAATTGCACACTTTTTTAATTTCCTCTAGCAACTTACTTTAGGATGACATGAGTCCTTTCTAATTGTCATGATCATCTAATGCTATTGCTAATTCTTTTCTTGACTATTCTTTTCCTCTTCATATTTATTTTTTTCTTCCTCTTCCTTCTTCTTCTTCTTATCTTCTTCTTACCTCTTCTTTCCCTAGTATGTTTGGACCTAAATTGTAATGGTAGGCCATTGCAATGTGACAGTTGCCCATCACCCAAGCAATAATATTAGGAATTGGTTCCCATCATACAAGTGCCAAACTTTTGGAGTTGACATTGTGATGGCAAACTCATCCATTGTAATTGTGATGCCAAAAGACATCACAATTTGGAAAATGCAAGGACAAGAGTCTGTCATCACAATATTGTAATTGCTAGAGGCAACTATCACATATACAACATCTTAAAATTTTAGAGGGTCATCTCACATGTGATCATAATTTCATGGGTGCGATGAAAATATATCAAATTTATCTATCAAAATGGAGACATGTATGCAATGATAGTGATGTTGGTGCAATGGTGTTCCATTGTATTGAGCCTTCATAATTGCAATGGCCTACTAACACACACACACACACACACACACACACACACACACATACATAAATACATACATACATACATATATATATATATATATATATATATATATATATATATATATATATATATATATATATATATATATATATATATATATATATATATATATAATATGTATGTATGTATATATATATGTGTGTGTGTGTGTTTATATGTGTGTGTGTGTGTGTGTGTGTGTGTGTGTGTGTGTATAAAGAGGTGTGTTATTACTAAATTTTATATGGATTCCAACTATTTAAATATTACATTTTTATGGCTAGGAATTGTGTGGATTTTATTAAAGGGTCATGGATGATTTCTTAATGCATCACATTAATGGAGTCATGCATATTTGTTATGATTTGGCGGTAGATACTTTAGGTTTTGAAATTTCATAAAATTTATTACAATTGAAATAATTTTAATGGTGGAGATTTCAAAGTAATCATACTTTGCACAAGAGCATAGGTTACGTTCAAGATTTAGGTTATGGCCCCAATAGAAGATGCAAAAATTCAAATACTGATATGGTATACATTTATATGCTTCTAGCGCTAATAAATCTTTGGCGAAGGAAGGTCATGAAAGACATGAACATGATTTCTAGCATATTACAGGATTTTTCTTCTCAAATTATAGTAATATGTGAGAACAATATTAACCATTGTTCTATTTAATATGTTGTATATATTCAATGGATCACATAGAAACATTGTTGCCATATTTCAATTTCAAACAACCAAGTAAATAGCAAAAGCCACATAAGGAAAGCTCTATTATATTAGAAAAAAAAAGAGAATATATCAATTTCTTCTATGGTATATGTTTCTATTAGCATGAATGTTGATGATACTATATGTTGCATTGATGACTATGTTTGTCATTGATGTCAACATAGGAATGTCTCTATAAAGACTAGACAAATAACAGTTATAGATCTTATGTTTTGTAGTACCTAAGTAAGGGTTAACTGATGTCCAATTAAGGACACATTTGAAAGAGTGTCCTAATGATGTGGTTAAGTGGATGAGTTCATAATTGATGATGTATGATAGTTGGGTTTGATTTACTATGAGTAACATAGAAACAAAACATATGTTTGGAAGTTTCTAATGTTTGCATTATATCTTTTAGTCAAGATATAATGAGTTGATACACAATCAACTAGTAATAGAGGATAGTTAGGTGATTATGTTAGTGAGGATTCAAGGCCTAGAGTCATATGTCTAATGTTTTGTATAGACTGGGAGCCAATGGTGCTATTGTAATTGTAATTAATTATATATTCTATTTTAATTAATTAGGAAATCCTTAAGGTGAACCCAAGGAATTTTGATGAAGGTATGGTATGAAGGAAAGATGTTTTCCTTAATTGTAAAAGTATCAAGTATCTATTGTGCATTATATTTGCAAATAAAAAATAAGAGAAATGTATTGATTGAATAAGTATAAGTGATCCAAAGGATTATTGGATTTGTAGTTTGAGATTTGGTTACAAGATCAGAAGGAGTAGAAGTTTGGTTGATAGGATAGAGATAGAGAAAGCAAGTACCATTCAATTATATTATTTTGTAAGGAATAAATACAAAGATCATTTGGACAATGGGTTCATTGATCTTGCCCTAGAAGCTATTTGGGCACTGGGTCTAGCTGTCTTCCACAACTACTAATACGGTTGGTACAACTCCTAACAAGGTTGTAATCTCCTAACAGGGATTCAAAGCCTCATTGCAGGGAATCATATGTACTAAATATTGTAATATTTATTATGGTTAAGATTGTTTAAATTTATTATTGGTGATATTGATTGTATAACTAATTCACACCCCCACCCACCCCCTCATCCCTCTCAATTATATTAGTGGACTATATATTCTAATAATTGGTATTAGAGAAATAGGTCCTTGAAAGTTGAGCTTAAAAACTTTGTGAGATTGATGATGGATATTTTTAGAAAGGATATTCCTAGATTTGATGGGGTCAACTATGATAGTTGGAAGGATAAGATGAAGATCAATCTATTATGCATGGGTCTAGGATATTGGATCTTGACAAAGGAAATGAAGAAAATTGTTGAAGAATCAAAGATAGAAGATTACAGTGAGAAAGAAAGAGATCTATTCATATGTAACATGAGAGAAAGAGAGGCTCTATTATTAGCCCTTCCAAAGAATGAATACAATTAGGTAAAGTCATTTGAGACATCTCATGAAAATTTGAAAGTATTAGATTCTACTTTTGAAGGTGATGATCAAGCTAAAAGAATGAGGTTAAAAAGTTGGATATGTGCATATCAAGACGCTAAGATGATGGAATATGAATTTGTAAGAAGTTATATTGGTAGAATACCAAAAATAGTTACAGGAATTTAATCTCATTGTGGAAACAAAGATGATGATGAAGTCATATGGAAGACTTTGAAAATTTTGTCACCGCCATTCAAACATATTCCATAGATGATATAGCTAGTGATGCCCTACACTAAGGAAAATTTTCTTGGTAGATTGGAATTAATAGAAGAATATATGAGATAGTCTAGTAAACTTGCAAGAGTCAAAATAGCCTTTAGTGGCCTAAAAAATTGACCTAATTTGGTAATGAGTGCAAGCACCCATCGAGATTTTGATGATAGTAGTAGAGCTAATGAAGACAAGAAGATAGAGTAAGGAATAGCCCTTCTAGTAAGAAGAGGAAAAGATGGTAAGAAAAGCTTTAAATGTTGGACTTGTAATGAATTTGGTCATTATGCATCTAAATGACCTATGAGAGAGAAAAAGTATAAAGGAAAGTTTAATCTTAGAAGAGGTAGAGATATAAATTGTTGATATGAAAATGAGGATGAATAATCTAATGAAAAGGATCAAAGTGAAAGTGATGATGAATTAGGATTTGTGGCTATAAAGGAAGATGATCTTGAAAGAAAACTTAGAGAAGAAAGAGCCCTAGTTATTGAAGTGGAAAATAAATATGATTGGATAATTGATAGTGGTTGTTCACATCACATGATTAGTGATATGAATAAATTTTTTAAGTTCAAGAATCATGATGGAGGAATTATTAGGAGAGGTAGTTAGAGTGATGTTATTTGAGAATGATGTTTCTAAAAAATTCTTGAGAGAAACAATGAATACATTAGTGTATACTCTAAGTAAAGTATAGATCAAAAAAGGTATGGACAAAACAACTTATGGACTATGGTTTGCACATTCACTATTAGTAAAATATTTCAAAATATTTGGGAAAAAATGTTATATTAAAGGAGATAATGACATTGGTAAATTTTATCCAAGAAGAGATGAAGGTATATTTCTTGGCTACTCTTTGAAAAGTAAGGCTTATAGATGTTTTAACTATAGATCTAAGACAATTGTTAAGTGTGTAAATGTAAGGACTGACGAGAGGTTTGGAACCAAATAAAAGATTATAGATTATAATTTAGATGAAGAATTGGACAACGCTGAAATTGTTAGACAGAATGCTAAAGTTTTTTTTAAGAATAACAATGACTTTTAGAATGATGTGCAAATTATTGAACATAGAGAAGAGCAGAGATCTAAACCTAGAGAAGAAATAAGAGTTGAAATGTCAACTTCTACACTTGACAGAAATCTGACAAGGAATCACCCTCCTATGCAGATAATTGGAAGCAAGGACAAACGAGTAGCGACAAAGAAAAAAGTAAATGAGAAGATATGTTTGATATCTCTAGTTGAACCAAAGTGCATAGATGATGTAGTCAATGATAATCACTAGATCCAAGCAATTAATGGAGAATTTGATTATATAGTTAAGAATGACACATGAGAATTAGTTCCTAGACCAAATGACAAGAATGTGATAGGAAGTAAATGGGTTTTCAAGAATAAGATTAATGAGAAAGGAGAGGTTGGGAGAAACAGGGCCAAACTTGTTTGCAAAGGTTATTCACAACAAGAAGGCATTGATTATGAGGAAAAATATGCACCTATAGCAACAATGGAAGCATCAAGGATGTTATTGGCTTATCTAGTCTAGAAGAAATTCAAGGTTTATCAAATGGATGTCAAGTATGCATTTTTGAATGGAAAAATAGAAGAAGTCATCTTTATTGAGCAACCTGAAGGTTTTTTCTTTATCAAAAGACAAAGACATGGTATGTAGATTGAAGATATATTTTTATGGTTTGAAGCAAGCACCAAGAACCTAGTATGTGAGGTTAGACAATTAGTTGGTGAATCTTGGATTTTCTAAAGGTGTGGCTAATAGTAACTTGTATCTAAAAGAAATTGAAGATGGTTTATTGATCATTGTAATATTTGTTGGTAGTATCATTTTTGAAGGCAATGATCAACCTAGTGAAAAATTTGTTGAAGATATAAAAGATATGAATTTGAAATGAGCATGATAGGAGAAATGAAACTTTCCTTAGGATTGTAGGTGGTGCAAGGGTAAAAGCACAAACTTGTGTCACCCTTTATGATATCTAGAGGCATTACAATCGAAACACTTATAGTCATACGGATTATAACCAAACACATTCTAGTCATACATATGTGGTAGGTTTCCCTATCAATGTGCCCTGTATAGTTATAGCCAAAACCCTATTGGTTGAAAGGGTTTCAGCCATAACCCTGACATTTTTATATAAATGCAAAAATAAATTTTTAGCTATTTTTGGCTACCATATTCACTGCTAGTGGTTAGATAGGCCAACAAGGTTATAGCCGAAATAGTTTCACCCATAAGGGTTTCAACCATAACTATCTATGTGGCATCATAAGTGGTAGCCACACAAGCAAAAATAATAAGTTATGTAAACATCTCACTTTGAAGGCCAATTTGACCTAATAAAATGAAGTTTTTAAACAAATAAAAAATATACTTCTATAGGTCTTAGAGTCAAGAGTATGATCATATAAATTTTTTACTATTTTGATTATGGATAATATGTTATAATTTGAAAATATTACAAGTAGGTATTTTAAGATTCAAGAAGATGTCTATTCAAAAATAGAAAAAAAATAGTAAATCATGTTCAAAAATTATTATATTTTAATGTTGCACTAGAGGAGAGAGTCTTCTTCAAGAAAATATAATTTGTTTCAAAAAATATGTAGATTTGATGGAAAAAGTTTTATGGGAGAAAAAAACTATCAATTTCTGATAACTTTGACTTTGACCAATTATAACTTGAAAAATATTAGCCAAATTTCAATTTTTCTTTTTTGGTGTACTGAGGTTTTGATGAGGAAAAAACTCTATATTTTCAGCTTTTTAAAAAAATATTCAAAAATAGATTTTAAAAATTCAAAACTAAATAAAATTTTCACTCAAAATTTTAAAATAAAATTACAAACATAAACTTCATCGAATTTTACACATTTCACTAGTTTAAATCATCTTCAAATTCTTAAAAAAAATGCCACTTTTATGTCATTAAAGTTCAAGAGTTTAAATTTTGATATCACTATCCTTTATAAAAGGTGACATAGGTTTGTGCTTTTACCCACAAAATAATGATGGTATATCCATCTCACAAACTAAGTGTTAGAATGGGGTTGTCATTGCACCAAAAGAGCAATATTTCAATGCCCAATATGACCACTCAACTTATAGTAAATAGGAGGTAGTTAGGCCCTTGTCATGAATCTTGAGGGGAGCCTAGAAAAAAATTTGAACAATCTCCCCCTCAACATTACCTAAGGGTTTGAGGATTCAAACCTATGACCAAGCTCTGATACTACTTGTTAGAGTGGGGTTGTCATTGCACCAAAACATTAATCTATGAATGTGCACTGAAAAAATTTCCAACACTATGTACATAGAATATATTTTGAAAAGGTTTGGTTTGGAAAGTTATAAACCTATTGGTATACCCATGATAACTAGTCATAAGTTTTCTAGCAAAGATGAGACCCCTGCACTAGAATAGAATAAGTATAGATCAATGATTGGAGGTTTTTAGTATCTGACTCACACAAGATTAGATATAGAAAATACAATTGGGATAGCAGCTAGATTTTAATTTGATCCTAAAGAACATCATTTTATAGAAGTAAAGAAAATATTCAAATATCTAAAAGGGACATCTAACTATGGAATTTGTGATGATAGATCAAATGATTTGACACTTTGTACATATATTGGTGTTGATTAGGTAGGTAGTATGAATTACTAAAAAAGAACCAATTGTGGGGCATTCTTTCTTGGAGGAAAATTGGTTTCTTGGTTAAGCAGGAAGAAAGATTGTATTTCACAATATATAGCTAAGGCAGAGTATTTTGTATAAGCAAATAACTATAATCTAGTTATTTGGATGAAGCAAATTTTGAAGGGTATCAAAATTGAGATTGAAGAACCTATTATCATTTAATATGATAACACAAGTACAATGATTATGTCTAAGAATCTTGTATTGCATTCTAATACTAAACATATATCAATTAATTATCATGTGCTGAGAGAGAAAGCAACAAAAAAGGAGATCAAATTAGAGCATGTAAGTACCAAAGATTAGATTATAGATATCTTTATAATCCTTTTCCTAAAGATACATTTGAGTACTAAAGAGGTATTCTTGGGGATATGCCGTTTCCTACTTTTGAGTAGGAGATGCACAGAGTGCATTAGTCTAGTGTTGCAAAACACTATTATTTGACTAGAATATATGATGATGTTTCCTATATGGGGGAGTCTCTGGTATGTACTATGTCATTGAGGACTCTTGGTATTTGACTTTTGGAAATGAATAGTATCTTTGGACACTCAAGCAAGTTTATGATTTGAGAAACTAATTAATAATTGGTATTGTGATTGACACCTTTGCCATTGATATCAATGGGGGAGAGATAGGCATGAAAAACATCTCCTAAGTCATAGAGGAGAGTGTGCATGAGAAGTAATCTTAATAAATGAGGGAGAGATATATTTTTAGAGAGATTTGGGAATATTCATGTAAAGATGCAAGAAGATGCACTCGATGAAGAAGACTTCAAAAACTGAGAATTAAATGTAGTAGAAGAAGTTTACTTGGTATTCTTGTAAGCTAGATAGTTTTTCATTTATGTTGTCATAAATGCCAAAGGGAGCATGAATATTTATGGTAATACATTGGGGGAGTATCATAAGCATTGGAGAGCATTGATATGTTGCATTCATGACTATGTTTATCATTGATGTCAACATACCATTATTTTTGTAGAGATTGGAAGAATAGCCACTAGAGATCTTATGTTGCACACTAACTAAGATAAGGGTTAAGTGATGCATAGTTAATGACAAGTTATTGAGAGTGTCCTAATGATGTGGTTAAGAGGATGAAGTCAGAATCAAAGCTATAAGGTAATTGTGTTTGATTTACTATGAGTAGTGAAAAAATAGAGCATCTACTTGGCAGTCTCTTATATTTGCATTATATCTTCTAGACAATATATATTGAGGTGATGTGGAGTCAACCAGTGGAAAAAGATAGTTAGGTGATAACATCAAGGAGTGTGCAAGGCCTAGAGTTGCATGTGAAATTTTTTGTATAGATTATGAGTCAACAATTTTATTATAATTGTAATTAATTATATTTATTATTTTAATTAATTGGGAAAGCCTTGAGGCAAAATCAAGGAATTATTATGAAGGTATGACATAAAGGAAAGATATTTTTACTTAATTGTAAAGTATCAATTATCTATTGTGCATTATATATGTGAAGTGTAAAAAGGAGTAGAGTACTTATTGAATGCATGTAAGTGATCCAAGGGATCATTAGGAATGCAATTCATTATCTAGTTACAAGATCAGAAGAAGAAAAAGTCTAGTTGATAGGATAGAGATAGAGAAAGGAAGTAAAATTTAGTTTTATTATTCTACAAGGAATAATACAGAGATCATTTGGACACTAGGTTCATTGATCTTTCCCTAGAAGTTGTTGAGGTAGTGGGTCTAGCTATTTTTCGCAACTCCTAATATAGGGTTGGAATCTCGTAACAAAGATTCAAAGTCTTATAACAAGGACTCATATGTACTAAATGTTGTAATAGAATCCTAATAGGGTCTATCCTCTAACAAGGAATATTTATATTAGTACATCATATTGTGGGTACTAGACCCACTGGGGTTTTCCCTCTGATTAAAGGTTTCCCTAGTTAACATATCTAGTGTTATTATGTTTAAGCATGTTGTTGTAGTTTCAATTTACATTACTCAGATGGTTAAGATTGCTTAAATTTTTTATTGTTGATATTAATTGTATAATTTATTCACCCCCTTTAATTATATTAGTGAACTATATATTCTATGAGTTTCTTATTATTTTTAGTTTTTTTGGAGTTTAATAGTTGCCATTGTATTGAGGAATAAAAATTTTAGACACAGAGAAGGATGAGATAACTGGGGCCAAAGGTACACCTAGCTATCCATACTACCTATAAAAATAAACATAGCAGAAAAAAAAAAACCCAAATAATAGGAACTTGGGAGATAGAGGAAGAAATGTATTCATATATTCATCAAAGAACCAAATACATACCCAACTGTAAGGTATTTTGGGTTGAGGCCAACATACATTAATCTTCAAAGATAAAACTTTACATTCCAACTCTACTTTGACCTCCTTGATCTTTATTCTAGCTCTTTCAATCCATGACTAAGACTCTACTAAAGACCTCTTTAAATACATGCATGGCCACAAGTTGGCCTATTGTAATTACAAAAAAAAAACTCTCATATTAAACACTATGATAAGCCACAATTCAGATCACAATAGATACATATCACTAAATTAAATGTGAGGGTCAACAAGAAACTGCATATAGACAACTTGGTGAACCCAAAAATTCGCAACAACCAAAGAAACATTGACAACAAATAAATCTCAATGACCAAAGGATAACTCATCAACCAAAGAAAGCTTGGCAAAAAAAGAAATTTTGGCAAGCAAAGAAAGCTCAGCAACCAAAGGATAACTCAGAAGCAACTGCAAATTTATAAAACAAAGAGAAGTTGACAACGTAAGACATTATAGCTTGACAGAAACTGAGTAACTTAGTAAACATGTAGGAAGGCCAAAAAACATAAGTTGCTCCTATATCAGACAACTAGGGTTGAAAGAAATGATTCTCTCAAATCACTGAGACATCAAAACTTGGGTTGAATCCAACTCAGATTGAGAAATCCATCTAGCATCTTTACTAGGTTCATTCTTCTTTTTCAAAAAATATTTAGAATAATATTTTCCTCTTCTAATCTTACCAACTCTTTGATCTAGTATCTTTCAAACTTTTCAATCTACTTCTTATAATAATTATCAAATACAACAACTTCACTGTCTGATTCATGAAATTTATGCAAATTAGCAACATTAAATATAGGAGATATATCCATGTCATTAGATAACTCAACTTCATAAGCATTGCCAATTCAAACTTCCTCATGTTCTTACATGGTCCAAACTTCTTCATCTTCAACTTATTATATGTCCCAATAAAAAATATTTCCTTCTTCAAATGAACCATCACCTCATCACCAACTTCAAAAATATGATGTCTTATAGATTTATCAACATTCTCCTTTACTTCTAATTACTTTGTTCTAACTTCAACTTCACTTCCTTATGTAAAGACTCCATAAAATTCCTTAAATATGATACTCCTCTAGGCTTCATGCTAGTAACAATCTGAAAGGGTCTCTTTCATGTACTCCTATTCATAGAATTATTATATGTAAACTCATCTTGTGCTAATAACATCTCCCACTATTGTGATTCATCCCCAATTAAGCATCTCAATAGATTACCAAATCTTCTATTCACAACCTCTATTTGTCCATCTATTTGTGGATGTAAAGTAGAACTAAACTTCAACCCAGTACCCATCTTCCACAAAGTCCTCCAAAACTAACAAAAAATCTTACTATTTTTGCCAGAAATAATACTTTTAGGTAATCCATTCAATCTAAAAATTTCTATAAATAAAATCTCAATAGCATGCTTGACATCTGATGTCTTCTTACAAGGTATAAAATGAGCCATTTTAGAAAATCTATCCACAACAATAAATATAGAATCACATCCTTCATTATTTTAGGCAATCCAAGGATAGAATTCATACCAATGTCACTCCAAGGTTTCTTAGGAATAGTAATAGGTGTATACAAACTCATATTCTAACTTACTCCTTTTGTAACTTGACAAACTCTAGCCACATCTCTTTAAAAACTTTGGAACATACTTATACATCTGAGGCCAGTAATACTTCTCTTTCAACAAAGTCAATGTCTTATCTATTCGAAAATGTCCATCCAATCCACCACTATTATTTTCCTTAATCAAATTCAACCTCATACACATCTTAGGAATACACAACTAAATATTGTTAAACAATATACCTTCTTGAATAAAATGCTCATCAAACTTACTTGGTTTTTTTGTCAAACAAGGTGCTTTGCACTCTCTCGACATCTTAGAAAAATTAAAACTAGTATCATACAATGCCTTCATCTCATCAAATCCAAGAATTTCAATCTCCATCTTAGTCAACAAAGAATGTTTGCTACTTAATTCATCAAAAATTCAATTAGTGACTCCATTCTTATTCTTAATTATAAATGTAAAACTCTACAAATACTCAACCCACTTCATATGTCTTTGATTTAACTTATGTTGACTTCCCAAGTACTATAAAGCTTTATGATTAGTATACAACACAAACTCTATAGGAATCAATTAATATCTCCTTTTCTTCAATGCTTGAACAATAGCATAACAATCTTGATCATACACTGAATACTTCCTTTTAGCATCATTCAACTTCTCCCTAAAGAAAGAAATAGGTTTTCCTTCTTGACTTAATACAACTCCTATTGCACTACATTTTGCATCACATTCAACTTGAAATACTTAGTTGAAATTAGAAAAACCTAATATTGGTAACTCAACAACCTTTTGTTTCAAAGTCTCAAAATTGTTATCAGCTTCATGTGTCCACTTGAATTTCTTTTTATCTCCTCTCATTGTCTTAGTCATACCATTACAAATATAACTGAAATTTCTTATAAACTTCCTTAAAAAACTAGCCAAACCATGAAATTATCTTAGCTCATCCACCTTCTTAGGTTTAGGCCACTCCAAAATTGCTTTAACCTTCTCAAGATCCATCCTCAAACCATTAGATGAAATGAAAAATCCCAAATACACAATCTCTCCTTGCATAAAAGAATACTTATTTAGATTAATCATCAACTTTTCCTCTTTCTATCTCTACAATGCTTATCTAACATGCTCAAGATGTTCTTCCTTAGTCTTACTGAATATTAGAATATCATCCTAATAAATGATTAAAAACTAGCCCAAGAATCTTTTCAAAACTTCATTCATCAACCTCATGAAAGTACTAGATGTAGTAGTCAAACTAGAAGGCATTACCAACCATTCATACAAACCATCTTTTATCTTAAAACTAGTTTTCGATTCATCAACTTCTTTGATTCTGATCTAATGATAGCCACTCATCAAATTAATCTTGATAAAATACCTTTCTCCACTCTAATAATCCATTATGTCATCCATCCTCAAAATAGGGAACCTATATTTCACTATGATCTTGTTAATAGCTCTATAATCAATACATATTCTCCATTCTTCTTAGGTTCTAATATGGTAGGTACAACACATGGACTCAAACTTTCTTTGATCAAACCTTTCTCCAACAACTCATGCACTTATTTTTTAAGTTCCTCATTCTTAATAGGTGTCAATCAATCTGGTGCTTTATTTGGCAAACTAGCTCCAAGAATCAAATCTGTGCAATGACGTATACTCCTTACTAGTGGTAAACCATTAGGTATATCCTCTATAATAATCTCTTTATACTCATTCAACAATTCTATAATTTTTACTAACACTCAATCAGTACTACCAGTTTCTTCTATCACTTGGTTACCACTAGCTTCTATTACTCAGTCATTATTGACTTGCACTTGGTTAGCACTGTTTCTTGATATTCAGTTGCTACTAGCACAACTTGGTTTCCTAGGGATTATAGAAAAAAAAAATGATTCTTTTTCATTTCCTTTTCAAATTGCTTTCCATTAGCCATTAACCTCATCTGAACTTTCAATCAAAGCCAGCAATATATTATTTTTCCCATTCACCCAAAGAGTATATTGATTCAATCTTTCATCATGTATAGCATATCTATCATATTTCCAAGGTCTACCCAATAAAATATGACAAAAATCCATAAGGATAATATAACACAAAACTTCATCAAAATAACATCCAATTTTGAACTTCAGAAGGCATTGCTCACTTACCAATTTCTTATGCTCATCATTGATCCATGAAACATGATAAGGTTTAGGATGCTCCAATCTCTACAAGTGAAACTTTGTAATCAATTATTTTGATGCCAAATTTATAGAAATTCTACTATTAATTATTACCATACATCATTTTCCAACCATCTTACATCTAGTCTTGAAAAGACCTCTCCTTAGGATAGGTTCATCATCACTTCCCTTATTACATATGGTTCTTCTCACCATCAACTTTTCTATAGCCTTAGGTTGACTAGGTAAACCCTCAATGTTTTCTCAAACTACAATATTTCTATCACCTTCTCAACTTTCAAAAGATCCACATTTAAAAGATCTATGCCCGTCTTTACCACATCTGAAACAATTACCATGAAAACCACCTCTAGAATAAGAATTACCTCTTCCTCGGTAAGAACCAGTACCTCCTTAGTAAGAATCACCACCTTTCCATTTGTTCTTGCCTTGATCATCACTTTTTCATTTATATTTTCCCTTATCTTGTACATAACTTTCAGATTTTCTACCTTCTCCATAAGATCTACCTCTACATCTCTTGAATCTACCACCTCTACCTCTTTTTCTTTGTTCATACTTCTTTGTTAAGATCTCCTCAAATTTCAAGGCATATTGGTATGCTTCCTCGACACTTTACAATTTCATTAAACTTATCTAATCTCAAATTCTAGATTCCCATCAATTTATGTACCTTGTAATTTTCTCAACATCGCAATACACATGTCTAGATTTGATGTCCAATCTATAGAATTCCTTAGTATAATCCTTCAAAGTCATGTCTCTTTTTCCTAAATTATGCATCTTTCTCAACATACTAACTTGATAATTAGTAAGAACAAACTTGTTCTTTATCTTGTTCACCATCTTTTCCCAAGTCCTGGTCTCCTTTCCTCTCCTTTGTTTATAAATTTATGAATTCTCCCACCATGGTGAGGCATGTCCTTTCAACCTTGTAACTATAATCTTCACCATCCTATTATCAGGAGTGTTTTCATACTTAAAGAGCTTCTCCATTTTAGAGATCCAATCCAACACAACATTAGCATCCAATTTTCCATTGAAAGGAACAACTTCAACAATGTGCTTTGAATGTGTACTAGACAATACTCTTAATGACCTTGCTTCATCTTGATCTTCTTCAGGTTCTAGATAAGGGTTTGTTGTTGATGCTTCATTGTCACTCAAATCATCAAGATGTACTCTTCTCCAAGATGTCTCTACAATACCTAATCTAGCTACAATTTGTCTTAATGTATTCAATACAAGACTATCAACATTTCCTCTACCTTGAACCATCTTTACAATCAAGTTCCTAAAAGATCATAACCCTTTCAATGTGTAGGTCACATCAGTAGATCTACAACCATATAACCCAAATTCATTTAGAGTTCTACATGATCCAATATCCACAAGGATGAACCTCTAATATAATACTACCTAGTGTAGGGAAGGATGAGATAACTGGGGCCAGAGGTACACCTAGCTATTCCAAGTACCTATAGGATTAAACATAGCAAAAAACAAACACCAAATAATAGAAATTCTAGAGATAGAGGAAAAAATGAATGCATGTATTCATCAAAGAACAAAATACATGCCCAACTATAAGGCCTTCTAGGTTATGGAAAACATATATTAATCTTCAAAGATAAAACTTCACATTCCAACTCTACTTCAACCTCCTTGATCTCTATTCTATCTCTTTTAATCCATACCTAAGACTCTACCAAATACCTCTTCAAATACATGCATGGCCACAAATCAACCTATTGCAATAACAACAAAATAAACTCTCATACTAAATGCTAAGATAAGCCACAAGTTAGCTTATAGAAAATACCTATCACTAAATTAAATACAAGGGTGGGATCCAACAACTAACCACATATAGACAACTCGACAAACAAAGACTCCAACAAAATGTTACAACTCAATGAACTATGCAACACTTGGTGACCAAAGAGACTTGGTAACCAAAGAAAGTTTGGAAACAAAGAAATAACTGAGAAAAAAAAGAAAGAATGATGACCAAGGATAACTTATAAACCAAAGAAAACTCATCAGCCAAAGAGAGCATGACAACCAAAGAACTTGGAAACCTCTTTGACCTTATAACCAAAGCATAACTCAGAAATAACTGCAAACTCAGAAAACAAAGAGAACTTGAAAATGCAAGGCATTGTAACTTGATACAAAACTAAGTAACTCGGTAAACATGTAGGATAGCCAAGCAACCTAGGATGCTCCTAGATTAGTTTCATTCTAACATTATAGAATTGTTTTCATGCATATGTTCAGGAACAAGTCAATGCAATTGTTTTGATTATAATGCTCTATTGATTTTCTCAAAACCAATAAATTATTAGCCAAAACAACATGTTAAAAAAGTTTCCTTGTTGCAAATATATTCCATTGCATGATAAAAATAGAACAAAGCATGGAGAAGTAGAGCAACATAGAGTAATTTTTTTCACTTAATCAAACCAAGCGAATAATGTGAATGTTATAACCAGAAAAATGTATAGTGTGATCGTATTCAATGGAAACACAAAAAACATTAAATTATAAAGAAGCTCTTTTATGACACATTATAATATGATCGTGCATGAAAACTTTATAATAGATGTTGAAATCCTTCTGTGTTTATATAACTCCAATATAACAAGACAATCACACCATTTTTCCAATATAAGACTAAATATATCCAAGGTACTAAAAAATCAATGTACTAAGAATCTAATTCAATTACATTAATAGAAATCCCTAAAATAATGTTAATACAAATTCATTTTCTATCATTATATTTTTCCTTTTTATGTAAGGTGTACTACATTATTCATTGTACATGTTTCAATTAAGAAGAAATTGAATCCAATTTTAAGTTGTGAACTTTTTAAAAACTCTTTTTATAATAGGTTATTTCAATAGAAAATGTTTATACATATCATTAGATATAAGTATCCCTTATAATAAATGAGCAATGAATGTGATTTTGTGGAGTGTTTACCAATAATCACTTGCCTATAAATAATGTATGGCAACATATTTCAATTATGATATTAAAATCATGCGAAATAACTCACAATATTATATAGAAGATTGTGTGATTCAAGAACCCATTGTGATGTTCCAATTGCTTTTGTTATGTTTCGAGTTCCTCTTGTTATTGTTGATGGTGTTGCTAGAGATCCTTTTCTTGGGCCTTGTGATGTTGTGTTCACTCTGCCTATTGGTGTTTCAATAGGGGATGTGTGTCTTCCTTGCCCATCTCTTGCTTGGAGGTTCCTCTTTCTCATATTAATCTACAGAAATTTCAATGATATTAATCTACATTTGAGGTTGTTACACCACAATTTTTTTATTAGGATGTTTAGTGAGAATGGAAAATAGAAAATGAGTAGAATGGCCTACAAATTGACCCGCAAGAAAGCATGAAATATCATAAAATATTAAAATGAAAAGGTGAACTTGGTATTTGGAAATAATAACTAAAATATAAATGTTACCTTCTTTCTCCATTAAGCATTTCATGTCATATAGAACACATAGTTTGAGTCTATTCTAAAGGGATTATTGTTTCCCACTATCAAAAAAATGAAACATAGGTTCAAGTAAACAATGTATTGTGGTGGCCTCCTTTACTAATTTGACCATGTTTTGAAGAAAAATCTTTGACTAGACATTATGATCCTCTTCTTCCACCATATAATAGTATTTAACATAGTAGCACTCTAAAAAAAAAATAGTGAGAATAGTTCATCAATCAATGTATACTTTTGTTGATTGTAGATTTGTTTTGACAATTGAATGTCAACACACTTAAGCTATTTACTTAGTTCATGCTACACTAGTAATACATGCCAAGAACAACATATAAATACTAGACCATGCCAAGTTGCAATGAGTGTTGAGTCACTCATGTGCTAAGTAGATAGGCCATGTCAAGTGATTCGGGAGCTAAGTAAATAGTGGATATCAAGTAATGCATATGCCAAGTCATAGTATAAATAACAATGCATGCCAAGCATTAGAGACTTTATACATCGAGTGGCACAATTTTGGCATATTTGTTTATAATGACACAAAAAAACTATGTAAACCATTTTTGAGCCAAATTAAGATTATATTTTGTTAGTTTGGAGATAAGGATGAATCTATATTTGGATTCCCTATGAAATTACATGCAACCAATCAGAAAATAGGAAGGATTAATAAAAATGAATGAATCTCAACCATAGATTCATACCTAACCCTAAACCACCTAAGTCTTCTTAAGGAGGATGAAGCCCTAAACCCATTATGATGGGTGATTGATCAATGGAGGAGAATTAAAGGTGCAAGCAAGTTAGTTTGTATGCAAAGCATTCAAGGTGCTTTAGAAGTTATGATGAAAGAGTGAATTATAGAATCAATTAGAGAAGAATAGAGGAGAGAGTAAAGGATACAACATTGAGACATATAATCATGAAGGATCAAGAAGATATCATTTAGAGGTGATATGTTATTAGACAAGCATGTGTCAATCGTAAGATCTACACTAAGACATTTTAATAGGTGATTTCAGTTAAATCTCTTAACAGAGTAGTCCCAATAGGCTATATAAAATCCTTTAAAATAGTTCTTAGTCTTAATTTTAAGTCCTCTAACATGGTAAAATTCTAATAGGGTGTTGAAATCCTCTAACAAGGTGAGATCTAACAGTCTTTGTAAGCCTTTAACAGAGAATTTTTTTCACAAAGGAGATCATGTTTCATGGTTAAAACATTGTCACCTTCATTCATTGGATACACTTTATTTACATAGTAGTGAATATTTGTGGTTTTCATCCCCACCCTAGTTTTACCTTCTTGCTTGGAGGGTTTCTAGGTAATCATATCTAGTGTTATGTGTGTGAATGCTTACATGGTTATATGATTTAGTTGGATATGCTTTACATGTTATTTTAGTTTACTTATTGAATGCATGAGATGAATGTATGGTGAAAGTCTTATTGGTCCAAGTTTAAACTACTAATTCTCCTCCCCCCCCCTCCCCCCAGAAAGTTTACCTTTCCTATTGTAATTCCAATAATTTGTATTAGAGCCTTGTTCTCTAAAAGGGGAAGCTTTGTAAATTTGAGGAAAGATCTTGAAATGGAAGTCTACAAGTTGGGAAAGACTATTGAAAACTAGAAGATTGAATTACATCTCATAATACATCAACTAAATGAGGCAAGAGAAGAGCTAAAGAAATTGCTAAAGAGAAGGAAAGAGATTGCTATTATAGAGAATACCACACTATACAAAGAGATAGACACTACCAAGCTATTTGTAGATGGTGATTCTAATGAATTTGATATAGAAATTGTAGATCTAATGGAAAAGAATAGAGTTCAAGCTGAGGAAATTAGAAATCTCAAGATCAAAAAAGAATCACAAGCTATACTACTATGTGAGGTGACTAAGAAAATAAGAAATCCATGATTGAAGAAGACAAAAGAATTATGTTCAACATATTGGAATAGAAGTCAATAGAGCTAACCAATATTTCCAACATGCAATTGGATAGTCAAATGATGAATGCCAACTATGAACTGAATGCCAAAGATATTGAGATAACTACATTGAAGTTGTAGAATGAAAAATTGTAGAGTGACCTAAAGAGAGAAAAGAAATTTGTTAAAATTTTCTACAAGCCAAATGAAGCCATCAAATACTTTGAGCAATTATTAAGATCCCCTATATCCAGAAATGATACATTAGGACTAGGCTACATAAGTGTTAAAGTTGATGAAAGCCTACTCTGAAGACGTCCAAGATCACCTGCATGTGAAAACCTATCAAAGAGAAGCCAAGGAGAGGAAGAGCATGGACCAAGGGAAAAACCCTAAATGGACATGAGAGACCACAAGATATTGAAACATAATGAAAATGTATTTACAATATACAAGAAGTGATTATGAAATACAATGAGGGAGCCCGAATATAAAGAGCTCTAGGAATCTTCTAGAACAAGCTAGAAGATGCTAGGAGATAAGTGTGACAACTAATCATACATCCAAATTAGGTGGAAAGTCCTTGAACAATGTGAGAGGATAAGTATGACTTAGGAGAGAACAAACTCCCGTATTGTCAACAACTTATAACTAACTCCTAGACTAAAACTAATTAATAAAATGCATTTACCTAAGTAAGCTTAAGTAAATAGAATAAATAATTAGATAATTAATTATTTACACTAACACCGCCCCTTAAGTGCAACTTAGGGAAATGCCTTAAGCTCAAAAAACTAAGACGAATGCAGAATGGGTCCCAAAAATGAGGCCATGTTAGGTACCCATGAACAATACAAAAAAAAATGCAACCTTTGAAAGCGGGGAAAGAGAGAAAACCATGTGGGAAAAACCCTCCCCCAAAAAGAGGTAACCTAGTGAAGAACTGAAGAAGCCTCCAACTAGGGGAATGTCCCCTAAAATAGGAACAAGGAGTGATCATGAAGAAGCATCACTGAAGCATGTAGGAGCCATAAAATCTATCCAACTGCTAATCTGAAGAACCTCCATGGAAGAAGAAGGCATGAACTAAGCGTGTCTATATGGTAGATGATTCATCTCACTGAAATGCATAGGTAGCCAACCACTACAATCACCTTGTACATAGGATCAACCACTAAATACATAGTTCACACTATCGAACCATTGAACCATGGTTACATTAGAACAACAATATAACCCCCCCCCCCCCTTAATGTAGATGGGGTGTGATGATAGGCAACTAATAAGGTGGGCCAAAGTCTCCTACAATCGAACCAAGAATGACGAGAGATGGAAAGAGGTACAGACACCTATAAAGACATGGTCAAACTAACTTTGCATGGGGCTAATGTCATGGAAGTGACACTCACTTGACAAAGGGAGAAGGCCTAAAATAACAAACAATTATCCCCCCCATGGTACTTTATGAAAATAATGCATGTACAATTGACTCAGAATAATGTTCATGACCCCCAAAATGCAAAAGTGGCACTTTATCTCAGTACGATACAAAAAGTACTTCAAAATGATAGCTGCAATGATCAAAACTAAAAAGAAGCTAATACAAAACAAAGTACAACTCTAAACAAAGGAAACCATGCCAGGAAAATGATCCTCAGGCCTAAAACACTCAAGATATCCACCATATAGAAAAAATGCCAAAACTATGATAGAAAGAGCATGGGCCAAAAACTAAGAAAAAGGACTACATTTCTGAAAAGGTGATAGAACTAGCTTTCCAAAAATATAAAGTCTTCAGAAAATGGGCATGGGATGCAAAAGATATGCATGCCAAAGTCAAAAATATAAATTTGGACTTTGACTAAAAAATGAGAAATGAAAAATCATCAAAACCTAAAAATACTTGTACCAATGTCTTTGTCTTGGAACTATCTTTCTGGTGCTTCTTTTGGATGGGAAAAATACCTCCGTATGCTCAAGTTATGGCCAAAAAACCACAAGTAGGTCCAAAATGACCCTAGCAGATTTGCAAGAGGCTTGATGATGTAGTGTTAACATCATGCTAACATCAGCATTTCACTGCATTAAAATTGATGGCTTGGAGTCTATCACCAAAAAAAGAAAACCATGTGGTAGTCCATGTGGCAAAGGTGTTGATGTGGCAAGTGTGATGTGGCAGGGCCACATGGCAATGGGCCATGCGGCACATGTGCCACGTGTCACACCTGCAGCTGCTAATGTGGAAAAACTATGTAGACAAGATTTGATGATATAGACTATTGATGATGCGCTAAGCTAGTGAATAGGAGAGGGACTCCTATCGTTGACTGGGCAATGAATGTACCAAGTGGAGGCAGAGCAAAAAATGCTAGTGGTGGTGGCAAGATCAGCGAATGACAGGAGCGGTGCTAAGCAGCGTAGCCAGCAGAGGTGCTAGGGAAGTTGCATCGAGGTGGCCCACGAGCAGTGGCTAGGTCACAATAGCTCTGTGGTGGCCGCCCAATGGTGCTGTGGCTACACATTATATATATATATATATAAATTTCCAAAAAAGTCCATACAGTCTGTATAGTAGCCTGTAGGGCTAAAAATTTTTTTTTCTCTTGGAGCTCTATCTCCAAAATTGAAAAGCTTTATATGAATCATGACTACGAATGACCTTCTGGATCCAATGGCAATGTCTGTTTGGGCTGAAAGTGCTCCAAAAATTCACTCTACCCCTGATTTAAAGAAAAAATGCACAAAAAAACTAGGGTTTGTGACTCCAAATCACAGCTTGAAAAATCTTCAATGAAGCAGCAGCAGGAAGGCTCTGATAACATGTTGGAGTTGATGAAAGCCAAATCTGAAGATGCCCAAGATCACTTGCATGTGAAAACTTGTCAAAGAGAAGCCAATGAGAGGAAGAGCATGGAGCAAGAGAGAAACCCTAAACAGACATGAGAGACCACAAGATATTGAAACACAATGAAAATATATTTACAATATACAAGAAGTGATTATGAAATACAATGAGGGAGCCTGAATATAAAGAGCTCCAGGAATTTTCTAGAACAAGATAGAAGATGCTAGGAGATAAGTGTGACAACTAAGCATACATCCACATAAGGTGGAAAGTCCTCAAATAATGTGAGAGGATAAGTATGACTTAGGAGAGAACAAACTCCCATATTTTCAACAACTTATAACTAACTCCTAGACTACAACTAATTAATAAAATGCATTTACCTAAGTAAGTTTAAGTAAATAGAATAAATAATTAGATAATTAATTATTTACTCTAACAATAAGCACTAAAAAAGAAAAATAATCCAAATTCACAAAAGAAGGGAACATCAAACGTAAGAACTTCAAACCTACTTGTCATAATTGTGGTAAGAAAGAACATACTTGTAATGTGTGTACGAGTGAAACTACAAATCAGAATGTCAAGCCTAAGAACATGACTCATTGACATAAGTGTAACAAGCAAGGCCATCGAGCACATGAATGTAGAACCATGACCATGTTTACACAAAAATTTGAAGGATATTACTACAATTGTCAAAAGTATGGACACAGAGCTTTTGAATGCAAATCTAATTCCATGTGGTCATAAACAAGCAAAAAAAGGTAGGAAACAATGGAAACTCTTACGATTGGGATTATAACACAAGATATAGTTGTCATTATTCTCAAGAATATGGACATGCTCCTAAGAATTGTATTAGGACACACTTCAATGGTAACTACAAAAGATGGTTAAGTCAAACTACATGCTTTAGCTATTTAAAGACTGGTCACATTAGTAAATATTGTCCAACTAGGTCAAAGGCACCAAGTTGCAAATTTGGCAAAGATAAAGCCAAGTCAAATATTGAACACATTAGAGATGAGATGAACAAGATATGGAAAAGAAAAGATGTTTGCAACACATCAAATGGAGAAGGAATCACTTTACCCAATGGGTTAGGTGATCACACCTCATCAAACTAAGGAAACAAGAGGTATGTGGGACTAATAATTAAAGGTTAAATTATGCATCAGTTCTTAAAGTAGATAATACTGAAAAGAAAACACTAGCATGAATAAAGATGCAAGATATTATTAGAAATTCAAGTCAAATCTTCAAATTTTTCATTTTTTGCTAAGTATGAAAAAGATTCCTATATGTGTTGAGTGAAAAGCTAGTTGATGCCAAGCTTGTAGTTGTAGCTACCAAGTGATGGAAATATCAATGGATGTTGAATGAACCCAAAATTTGTTATTTTTGAGCTTACAACTACATAAGAACTTAGCATTAAATCCAAGGTTTGTTCAAAGGATATATGATCAATTTAAGCTCATTTTTCATCATTTCAAAATTGAGAAAGAGAAAGAAGAGCTAGAAGTGACCTAAATTTTGTTAGAAGGGATTGCAAAATATTTGTGCAAAGATTCATTACCAGTTCATTAGATTTCTAAGGTATTTATCAAGAGCTAAGATACACAATTTAAATTTTCATATTCTCTAGCTTCTCACAATGGCATCAAGTTCAAAAAAAATTGAAGGGAAAGAAGTTTTAAATGTTCAACTAGTCAGTAATGAAGTTAAATAGCCTATATTTAAAATCATTCCTCACATCACCTATAAACAAAACCCTTCTAGCACCTTATCTATGATATCGCCAAATGTGATAATGGTGCAAGATGTGAGGAAATGCTACAATTGCAAGATAGGAAGCATTAGAGACATGGAAATAAGAGTTGCATACAATAGATTGTGTGAAAATGATGTTTTGAAGGAAGAATACAAAATTGTTGAGAAAAATGGTTTAACAAAAGACCCTAGATTTTCCAAATGTATTTAAAAATGAGTGCACAAGAATTTTTTTTAGCCACATTCATGATGGTTCCTTGTGGCTAGAAGGAGGACCAATCAAAATAATAAAGAGAATAATTCATAGGGTTACTAGTTATCCAACCCTAGATCAGCCCAAGACAATCAAAAGTGATTCCAATGAAGTGATTGAGGAAAATACTGGAGTAGTCTAGAATAAGAGAGGTATGACTATAGATACAATCACATATCCTCTTATCAATTTTGGAGTAAAGGTAATCTTACATAAATTCTATCAATCTAGTAGATTGAACAATGTACCTTGCATAGCTATGGATGTTGGTTATAGGATTGGTAAGAAAGATCCACATATGATCTAGCAGAACTTCAGTTACAATAGCTTATGAAGAATCTTGGAGCAATAAGAAAAACCAAGAGTGCACAATGCAAGTTTGGTTCTATAATAGTTTGTATATTCTTTTATGTACATAACACTTTTCCCTCATTTGGAAAATTAGGATGGAAGACAAACAAATAAGTTGCAGTGCAGATAGGTGATTACATTGAGAAACTGGGTGAAATCTTTGAATCTATAATGATTAGTTATTTTAAAGATTTCAAGAATTCAATGAAGAAAAGACTCAGAATTCTACTTTAATTAGTTGAGAAACATTATAATGATGTATTTTTTCTTGTTGATGCTGACTACACATTTGTGCAAGCTACCACACGAAGGGTAAGATGGTTGAGACCCTTAGATTATGAGGTAAATGCAAATGAAACCTCAACAACCATAACAGCTCTACTTGTAGATAATAATGCTAATTTTTTTTGGAAATTATGAGATGATGAAGTTAAAGTTTTCCATGTAATTGAAGACTACCTCCATAATAAAGAAAAGGATAAGCTAGCGAAGAAGTTAGATACAAAATTTGGAGAAGCTGCTGAGGAGGAAGAGGAAGAAGAGGATGAGGATGAAGAGGAAAAACAAACACAAGCTCAAGAACCTCTAGCTTTAACTCAATTCATGGAAGAAGATATAAAAGTGGAAGAGACTAAAGGTTCCAAGGGAGAAGAAGTTGAGGAAGCACCTATTCCTACCAAGTCATAGAAGAAGAAGGCAAAGGCACAACCCATGGCTAGGAAAAAATAAATTGTAAAACCAAACTAGTCAAAGCCTACTATACCTACTACAAGGGCCACCACATGTGTAACCACCCAAAAGGACAAGGAAATGTCAAAGAAAATAGAGAAAGGTGGATAGGAGAAGAAAAGATAGAGAAGGAAGTATGTGGCTCTACCAGATTTTGATGAAGAGAAGATATAATCAAATTATAACAGCCAATTCAAGGTGGTAAGTTACAATCCTGTCTCTCATCTTGAGCACTTATGTGAAAATATCAAGAACAATGCTGATTATTAGGTTTTAGAGATATTGATTTTGATAAATTGGGAAAAGAAGAGAAAAACCAAGTGGAAGAGGCATTATATGCCATGATGTCAACATTTAAAATAACACCACTAGAATTTTCAAACTCCATTCCTAAAAGTCTATATGACTTAGTTGAGCAAAAATGGCATTATTGTTTGAATATGGAAAGACAAATTAGGGAGACAAATTTAGCCCAAGTAATACCAAAGTTGACAAAGGGAAAAATCACTAAGGTAGTGAATAAATATGTAGTTAGGTTCCCACCTAAATATAGAGCCTTTAGTATTCTCCAAAACAATATTCAAAATGTTGGAAAGAAATCAACCCAAATGTGGAAAACCATTTATGGGTTAACCACTGTTAAGCAAGGAGAAGCTAACCCTTTAGAGGGTAAAGATGATGATAAGGAAGATGATGATAGGAATAATATAGTTGGAGGAGAGACAAATAAGCAAGATGATGACAAGGCAACAATTGAGCACCAACAAGAAGAATAGAGTGTGCATGACACACAATTGCCCATTGTCAGTCCTTCCCATGACACAACTAAAAGCACTAAAACTATATCTATTAAGGATTTTTCTAACCCATTAGTTAAGAAAATCAATTCCCTCACTAAAAAAGACTTAAAGAAGATTTTAGATCAATCTAATTTGCAAGAAAAACTATGTGGTAATCCTATTCTGGTCAGTTTAGAAGAATTGAAAAAGGTAGTAACAAATGTCACAAGGGAAAAGGTGAATCCACAAGAACCACATTCCATCATCCCTTCAGTTACTGTTGTACAATTTTTGACCCAAGTGATAGTAGATACATCTACTAAGGTTATTACAATTGACAAGAAAGAAGAAGAGAAAGACAAAATTGTAGGACAATAGAAGGAAACAAGATAGATAGATTCATCTATACCTATAGCAAAAGAACAAGGTGCTAGCCAAGTCATAGTAATAGATTAGGGAAGGCCTAAAGAGATGAAACCAAAGGTGTAGGAAAAAGTGGTCATCCAAGCACTGGTAGCCTTACCAACATTTGGCACTCCTTCTACACAAACTCTTGAGAGGCTGAGCATAGATGCTACTTCATTGTAGATTTAAGTGCCAAGCCCAAGATTTTCAAAGGTTGACAAGGTAATACGTTATGGAGACTTATGCCTTGATGAAGAAATTGTTATTCCAAAGTATGGCTATGATACTATGACATTGGATCAAATAGGAATTTTACAAAAAGCCTTAAAAAGGAAAAAGCATCAAGAAATGCTTAGGGGAGAACACAGGCAAAAGCAAGCACTACAAGATATAAAGGACATCTTTTTAGATGCATTTAGCCTAGCAACTATTGAAAAGACCAAGCCATGAATTGAATAATTGATAGATATAGAGGAGAAGGTTAGTAATGTAGACCTTGATACAAATGTAAAACTCACTAGTAAATTTAGACTTAAATTTAGATGTGAAAAGGTTGAAATTGCGACTAGAGTAGGTTGAATAGGCGACTAAAATTGTTGTCAGTCTTTTTTATTTAGTTTTTCAACCGAAAAATTTTGCATCAAAATTTTGACTCCATAAAGGTGGAGTTACCAAAGTGAATTTTTTCAATTTCCTTAGTCCAACTTGAACAATTATTTTCCCATTTGTAGGCATCGCTAGTCAAAATTTTGACATAAACCCCTCCACCGACGATGGCCAAATGACTAATTTTGCATCGAAATTGCAACCAACACCCCTTAATTTTCTACATCAGTACCATACATTCAACATCAAAGGGAAGAAATGTCCGTCAAAATTGAGACCAATGCTAGGTAGAAATTTAGACAAGCTATGCCAATTATTGTAGAAGCTTTTCTCTCAAAGGAGCCTTCTAAACTACACAAAATTTGGTTCTAAAGTGTAATTGCTCAGTGTATGAGAGTTAGGGTATCATGCACATTTCTACCTCCACACCATTGTTTCATTCATCACATGATTTATTTCATACAAAAAAATGGGAAGGAGGAAGAAAGGTGCATGATATCTTGAGTCTCCACTGAGCAATTATGCTTTACAAATCAAATTTTGTGCAGCTTAAAAGGCTCCTATGAGAGCAAAGCCTTTGCAATAATTGGCACAACTCATCTAATTTTTTGTTCTTGAGACACCATTGCTTGTGAAAACTATAGGGAAAAATAAAATTAGGAAAGAATTATTTATCAGGAACGAAAGCCAATAATTTCACTAACTAATCTCTATTTTTCAAATAGATAAACATGACCAAAAAACTTATAGTCCCAATCACATCATCATAAGATCACATATATAACTATAACTATAACTATAACCATGTCTAAAACCAACATGATTTACAAATATCCACAATTCAAATATTATCCCTTGATTTTTTTTTAATGCAAATTTTTAAGTCAACTATGTTATCGCCCTAGATGATGTAATACCAAACATTCTTTAGGCTAAAGACTACAACAAGATTTCCAAATGCAAGAAGAACTACCCAACCAAAGTAGAAAATGACATGAAAATTTAACAATCTATCAATTGAACTGAACATTATAGAAACAAAAATTGCCTTAAAATTGATACCTCACTAGCTGTAGTTCATTTGCATCCGTAATGGCTACACAAAAGTTGAAATTTTACAATTTGTCAAGAACACAAAAGGCACTCATAGTTCAGCTACATCAATAAAAGTAAAGTAGTTTAGTTGCATGGTGAGGGCAAGAGACTGTCAATATCAATTGTGGAGTTACAGATAGGTAAGTGATAAACATAAAAAGGTAGTACAAGGCACCATTTTCCATGTTCTAATATGAAGAACTATCTTGGAGCTAGTTCTAAACCTTGATTGCTTAATGTTGGATTTGATCCAACAATACCATTATATGGAGGAAGTCCCACACCCCACTTTCATGCTGATTTTGAAGGTGCTAATAGAGCATCTTCTCTAGCTGATTCCCTTGCAAGCTCAACTGAAAGAGAATTCTTGATTGAAGAATGTGGAAGATAGTCATGATGTGCCTATTAGCCAAAGATAGTCACAATGTGCCTATTGCTAATAGGCACATGGTGACTATCTTCGACATTCTCCTATGCCTCTTGTGGTTCTAATATTACAACATGAGGCTTCCTCTTCTTTTTTCAAGAATAATGTTGATGCGGCCCTATAATAAGAAATAAATGGGTTTAGTTTTGATTATGTACAACACAAAGAAAACCAAAACATAATAGAAATTTTTAATAGATAAATGAACTATATAAACTTATAAAGCTCATAATAATAATAGGCCATAAATGAGAGCTAAATTCTAAGTAAACAAAGTTTGGACACATGAAGTGTACTTGATTGATCAAAACCAAATCACTTCCAAGCCTTTTAACCACTCCTTAATAGCACTTTCTCTATTACCAAGTTTGCAGCACGGTTTCTATTTATTTTTGGATCTAACATTAATATGGAATCTCCATCTAGAAATTTCTTCAGAGCCTAAAAGATTTATACATGAAGAGATCAAAGACTCAAAATCTATCATGAGAAATAGAGCTCCAACACTGATAGTTTATACAATCTGTGAAATCAAAAAGTACTTGCATATAAACTAAAACTATAAGTTGGAGAAGTGAGAATAGAATTACAACCCAAATGCTTGAGAAGTAGTCGAATATGTTATATTTGTAAAATATACATGTTAAATTTGAAGTATTAATTAAAACTATACCTTAAAATTTGTAAAATCGAATCTCTTTTTCCTTTATTTTTAACATGGTAATTTTTTAAAAATACAAAGTTCGTTGTCTTAAATCTACACATATACACATACTTATATAGGGACTACATAACATTAATATTTAGTTTACACATTTATAAAAAGGCTTTAGAATCTTTCAAACTGATGCAATCTTTGGGTATAAAGCTAAATTCCATGACTATTAAGTAGATATATTTAGTTCTCTCCCATTCTTAGCTATTTTAGCTATTTTTTTAATATTTATTTAAAACATAAAAGATAAGGAATATTTAAATCACATGAGATTTTCTCTATAATTTTTAGCTATATTGTTTATATTTATTTTTAGTATAGGATTGTGCAATAAGGTTGCACAATCCTAGTGTGCAAGCTTATTGCACAAATTTTCACACTTTAAATTGATGTAGAGCATCATACAAAACCAACAATAAATAGGAACCTTTATGATCCTTTCAACACTCATTCAATAATATCTTTGAACAAAGGCAACTTATGAGGAAAACCATAACATTGTTGTCTTCGAGACAGTCTTTAAAGATTGATTTATTTGACCCATAAAATCACAATATTAATTTTTTTAGAAAGAATGAAGTTTTCATCTAACATCAAAAAACACCATTTCCAAAAATTAAAAGGTCTTATGATTCCATTTTATTCCTCAACCAATAACTGTTTCAGACTGTCATTTTTTTGATCATAAACTAGAATTAAAACAACAAACCCTTCCTAGGGCATCTCATATCTTCCTCAAAATGAATCTAAATGACACCAAAAAAATTTCACATTATCTATTAATGAATATAGTTTCAAAATATGAAAGCCATTTATTTTTACCATTCACAAATCATTTTTCAAGCATAAATCATTGCATGCAACTCCAATGCAGATTGTTAAAAAACCAATTTTCACTCAAATGCTCATAACTTTCACAAATCTGCATAAAAAAGACCCAAAACAAAAAGAAATAAAATTTAATTCATGTTCATTTCCAATGAATATTTTTGGAGGTCTTTATTCATCAAAATATGTCTGTACCAAATGCTGCAACATGACTGTTCCCTAAAATACTCAAATCTGCAAATAATTTCACCAATATGTGCATAACTTATTCATTTCTTTATAAAAATGAACCAAACCAAAAGAATAAGAAATATGATTCATTCTTCTATTTTTGAATTTCCATATCACATGGTTTTTAGGCTGTACATGGCTGTACAAGACCTAGAACCAACACAAAAACTGAAAAACCAATCAAAATAACAATAATAGAATGCACCAGAAATGTATCAAAATATTTCCTCCTTCAAAATATATGATTTGGTTCGACCATAAAATGGTATTTATAAGTTATTTGGTAGTTTTTAACTTTTTAAGAAACTCATAAACCAACCATCTACCATTTTACATCTTTTTTTGCAATGTTAGCAACTTTCTCAATGTTGCATTTTACAACTTTTTACATTTTTGACAAAATAAATTTAAAACTATATTAAACCTATCTATACATACCTAAATATAATATTTAATACCTCTTATAATTAATTTAACATTTCATAGGCCTTTTATACAATTTGACCATGTGGACCTAAACATGGCCTATTCGACAACTTGAGCAATATTGTGCACATGCTTACATTTCCTATCAATACATTGATAGATGGATTCAAAATGAATAAATATATCATATAATTGAATTTAAATGACTCAAAAACCTTATACATCTCATAGTGACCTCTAGGCTTAGGTGCTTCTGCACCATAAACCTTAAATCAAGATTTTTTTAACATACTTCTATTAAAGGTAACTATCAAGGGTAAATATCAACTAAGAATGAATCTTCTAAAAAATTGTCCAAAACTTGTTGGTTTATAAAAGCCATCTAAGATATGTTTCTTAAAATATGACAATGTGTTTTAAAACAAGAATGACTTAAAATAGAATGGACTATATATAGCTTGAGTTAAAAATTGTCAATTTGCCATTGGCTCTTTGCATTGGTTGTGATGAAGCTATTTTGTTTTGACTATGGTAGATCCTTTGAAGAAGCCTTGAAACTTTGACAATTTAATAAACAAACTTAGTGATGCAAATTATTTTTCCTCTTTAACTTCCCTATTTTACACCAAACCCTAGATCTTGTCACCGATGTCCAACAATCTACCTTTCATCTTTGCAAAATTTGTAATACCCAACCTCTACAATAGTTTCCTGTGATGAAAATCTATGCTCCCCCAAGTTTTTGGGATAGTGATAACAAGACACATGTTAGGGACGAGATTTCCTTTGGCTAAGTTTGCACCTATTTTAATGCATTTTACATATTTATTGGCCTACCATGTATTCTTGTATTCAGGTGTATGTTAATGTGTGTGTATATAGTGCTGAAACTTGAAAGATGTTATATATTCTACTAAAACCATTTTGACATGGTCCACTCTCTCTAAGTCAATAAGACCAAGATCTTTGAAAATCAACTAGAGAAAATCTTCAATTTCTCCCTTTTTCATGGAGACATACCCTTTTTCATGTGTATGATTTTATAGCACGTGGAATCAAATTTATTGAGATAGGCAGCTTCTCATACCCTCAAACACATAATAGAGATTCAAAATTTTCTTGCTCATTACGAATGACTTTGCAAACCTATAGGCATTGCTTCAACCATGTTCCTTTTCCTATGTATGTAGAAACCAAGTAGTCCTCCTATAATTGAGGTAAACCATACTACATACTTCTATAAGTTATTTCTCATTTGTGACATTATAGACATATTCTTGAGGAGGCTTAATTGGAAACATATCAAAATCCTTTCAACCAGTTGTTTGAGTTTAACATATTTTGGGATCATAACCAATTGCTTCAAAGCTTGCATAACTGAACCAATCCTCAGGAGTTGCATGAATTGTAGAAACATCATCTCCTTCATGGAGTATCCAAACGGATCAGATTCAAAGTCACAAATGTTAGAGCTAGGTAGATTATTACACATCCCTAAATAAAGAGTCATTTCACTTGTAGAATTCTAATTTCTCTTTTAAAATAGAAAGGCCCAACCATAGTTGAGTTGTATAATGAAAATCTCTAGAGTAAATATAGTTTTAGAGTCCTCATTAGATGCATTGTCAGAAGAAGAGACCACTTCTTCTCAAGAATTTGTAAGGTTTAGAACAAAGGTTTATTCTTTATATCATCTGTTACTAATTTTTGATTGTTGAGATGCTTAGTAAATATTATTCATTCCTTTCAAACTACATCCTTATTATCTCTATCAATACACCCTCATATTTTTTTACTCATTTTATCATGGAAATACCCAAGAATCTGGTTTTTGCTCATCATGGGAGGTAATAACAAATGACAAAGCAATTACAAGTAGCTGAATATGTTTCCAAAATGTATTAAAATAACAAATACATAGCTTTGAATGACTCATTCCCAAATTTGAGCTTGTTTATATTAAATAGTTGAGCATTTAAAACCTTAATTGATCCCAATCAACTGGTTGGAGATAACTATTGGTTGAAAGGTTGTTAGAATGCTCCATCAACTAGAAAGTATATATTGCTAACCTGTTCTACTAAATTAAAATATCTAGATATAAGTTAATCTCCCAGTGATGAATAGGAACCTGAGCCTAGAAATTGTATATATTTACTATTTTACCAATCATTTACATAGGCATGGTCTTAGGGGTGAAGTCTCTATAGGTTCCAAGCTAGACCTTAGATACTTTAAGGAGTCACATAATCATGGTATCTGCAATTATTTGTCCCATTGGGTCTATCGAGTACATGCTAGGAAGGGTTGTAAACACAAGGACTAGGAAGTATTAAAAAAGAACATTATCTTCCCAAAATTATATTGATTTTGCAATAGCAAATAAGTCACTACCTTTCAGATCATTTTCAAATTATTTCACTTATTATCAGAAAGAGATATATTCCAATAGAAGACATGGTTCACTATTACACAGAATTTTAACATCAATTGGGAATGAAGTGACACTTGAGGAGCTAAATATTGATGCTCCTAGACAAAGTGGAGATTTAGACAAACCATTAGAAGGTGGTAAATCATGTGTTTGGCTCATTATCATAAATTGAATCACTTGCTATTGAAGATCCTTCTAGTTTAGGACAGTTAGTACCCACTAGAAATATTAGCAGGAATGGGAATCCAAGAGTGCCAAATGAAGATTTAGTTCATGGTGCAACTTTTATAGGGATAGTGAGAAGAATACAGTCATTCAACACTTTTGTTGATTTTGGAGCTCTCATGGATGGACTAGTACATGTATCCAAGCTTAGTGATTTTGGAGCTCTCATGGATGGACTAGTACATGTATTCCACAAGGACCCTACTCTACACCATCTTCCTATAGAATTCATGAGTAAGATAACAAGGCTTTAGGATGTTAGGAATATTATGAATCTAGACACTAAGTATGAATCTACACATAATATTCACACTATTCTTATCTAAGAATCTAGACACTGAGTATTTATCTAAGATAGTATCCTAAAACACTATTGAAGATAATAAGGTTTTAGGTTGTGTCTAGACATTGAGTATGAATCTGCACATAATGTTCACCTTTCTTTTTCTCCTTCGCAATCAAAACACTCAATCTTAAATATCAATTTATAACACAATGTATAACTCTTTAAAGTTGTTCAATTTTATAAACGATATTTCTTCTAAATTGAACATAATTCATATTATATATATAAACTAAGAAAAGAAATAAGAAGTAATCTAATTGACTTTACCCAAAAAAACCTAATTCTATACAAATAAAAGAAAATTCTTAACAACTTTAAAAATAGAATAAAATATACTAGAAACAAGAATTATGTGAAATTAAGACTTAACTATTAGAAATGGTTATTATGTCTAATACTGATGGCATTCCTTCACCCATTTCATTCTCTATCCAAAATCTGCCCGGGAAGAACATTTATTTTAAACAATATGGAAATCAATTCATAAAATGTACTACAATTAGTAAAAAATAAATATCCCAATTACCTATAGACATCATCTAGAACCTCTTTTATCTCATGTTTGAAATGTCTTGCTATACCCAAGCTCTCCAAATAATTTACCATTGAGAGGCCAATAATCAAATTGATGGGATAAGCACCGAGCACTGCACCAACAAACAAATGTCTCTTACATTTACATAATCATTATAAAAATATCATCAAACTATATAAAAGAATATTTAAAGACCAACCTATACCATAAGCAGAAAGAGATGAATATCTTCTCTTAATTTTTAAGAACAATGTATTTATCCTTGAAATTTAATTTAAAATAAAGACATTGATTACATTCTTCTAACATATTGACAATTAGAAATGGTGAATGGATCATATAATTCTATTTCTTTATTTTCTCTCATTTGTCAATCTAAAATAAAATAATAGATAAAGAATATGTTCTTGATTTAAATGTATAATGAAATGGTTGTAAGTATGCATTTCTACCACATGCAAATGATTTTGAGATACAGACATGTGCAATCCAATCTCCCAAGGAATAGAAAACACCACTTATCGCCATCTTTTCCAAAACAAGATTTATCATAAAGCAATATTAGAATAGTTACTAAAATGGTCATAAATTATGTTGTTATAGTAAAAGAATACTTTAACTTAAGAAAAAACTACAAAATATTAAAACATGAAATCGCACTTTAAAAACTAAAAAGGTACCTGTAACAAAGAACTTCATTTGGACTTGCTAATTGGTTGTCACTATTAACTATAAGATTATCTTTAAAGTTTTAGCTTCACTTGGTTTCGAGAATAGTTTAATATTCTTTACTAAATAGGGCCAACCACATGAAGGTGGAAGCTCATTTCGCCCCTCCCCACCCACCTAACATCACTCTAAATTCCTCATTAACATTTAATAACATTCATTCATTCATCCATTTTTGAAATATAACATTCAATCATTGTAATCACATGATAATATTCATTAAAACATAAAATTCATTAACACAAAACATTCAAGAGTAAGTCATTCATGAATAATCATTTCTTTTTGGCTTTCTTGTTGTTGTTTTTTTCATAAATTTTCTAAGAGGAATATCAATGTCCTCATCATCCCCCTCCTCTATTGGTTCTAATGCATGTCTCTTCCTCATCCGTTCAGGAACATCATGAGGTTGTTGCACCAAAGGGGGGTCAACTACAATAACAAGTACTTCATGAGTTAAATTCACACCATTTTATATTAGTGAATTATGAGTTTTTATTTAAGTAAAAGAACTATAAATCAAAAAAAAAAAATTAAAAGAACAAAACATAGATTTTTTTTAACTAAAAGTGTGACATGAGCTACCTGTTGATTAGTCTTAACATCCTCTAGCACTCGTTTATCAACATGACATGATTGATCTATATACTCTAAAATATACACAAAAAGGTTACAACAACTTCAATTAAATATGTTAAATTGTATTAATAATTAAATAATTAGTTTTAAATAGAAAATGAGTACCTCCATTTATAGTATGAGGCACATTAGGGGCTTCATGATGTGATGTATGATCTGTGTCATGATTAACAAGCTCTATTGCAATGTCATGCACATTATTATCAAATAGATTGTTACTAAACTATTCAATTTCTATGATATTTGTTGGCATATTTACCTATGCACATGACTATTTGGTTGGGGCAATGGAAGCTTGCTGTAGGCATTCAGCCACGGTTGTATAGCCTTGCTTGAAGGCAATTCTTTTGTGTTCTTCCATGGCCTCCAGATTAAAATCAGTACCCTGCATTTTATTTTCATTTTTTATTAATTAACAAAATTATTTGCATTTTATAAATATTTTTTCTCTGCAATTCATGTATTGCTACTTACAACTTGTGCTTTGATTTTAGAATATCCCCTAGAGCCAAGTTTGTGTTACCCAACCTTTTCCAGCTTGGCCTTTGTTGCCTTTGATGTGTCCTGCAACCCATGCAAATTTGAAATATGTTAGATGATATAGATATAAAGATCGGTACTAATTAGTGCATTATTACAGTGATGTACTAGTAGTTAATACTATTGCATACCTTTTCAAAAACATTTGGTGTACTTTCTTTTCAACCTTCCCCTTTCTCCTTTGCATCCCAAATGAACTCTTTCCACTCCCTCACTGAAAGAAAGGAGGACACTCATACTTCAGGTTTAGGACAAGACTCTTTCTATATGAGTCCCTCACAACCTTAAGATGTTTGCAAGCTTTTTGTAACAATCTCTTATGATAAAAAAATTAGTACCAAACTCATCCTCTATATCTTTGATGAGCTCATCTTTTAATTTTTTATCTTAGAAGTTCCACCTTTTAAGAAAAAACACAAAATTGTTAGATATAGCTAGTATAAGGAAAGACCCTAATGAAAGGAAAAATATTGCACTAATTAATGATATGAAAAAAAAAAGTGGGATAAAATTAGTTTAGTTATGATGTTCCACCTTGTACGTATGGTGGGCTTGAATCTTTGTAGCATGAGTTCATAAAGCCTCCTATAAAATGTATTGTTTCCTACAAAATATGTCATGGGATAGTTAATAGTAAGAACCATTAAAATGAATCATGCGAAGAATACTTTTCATAGTGAATAACATTATATTAAATATTCCACTCCACTCAAACTATTATTTTATGTGAAAAACTAAGTATAAATTAGAAGGGAATTGACTTGTACCATAGCAAACTATAGAATTTAAATTGAAAACCATTTTTTCCCCTTTATAGTATATAATTATGTAGTTTCTAATGTCAAACTCTACCAGGGTTTTGTTGTTGATGTCAAAATTTGACCAAATTCAGCTTGTGAATTCTCCTCAACAAACCCACATTCTAAATATAGGACCCTGGCCATATTTGGACTAGGTCACACTGGACCCAGAATCTGGACTTCTAGGGAACAATCTGGTGGCAATGTAACTTATAGATGAACATATGCAGGAATAAGTAATATGGTTCATTAATTTAGTTTTACACATGGTTTTTAAAAGTTTATGTCAGATTAATTTGCCAAATTTTTCTAGAAATTTTGCAAAGTCTCAAGTTTGTTAAAAAAAAAGGGTTCGTAGATTGATTTGTCTAGTCTAAGTTGCTAAAGTATGATTGAAATTTTTGAACAACATTAAGGATGTAGAAAAAGTTACTGCAGTAACCAACATTAGACATAGCAAAACAAACATTTTCTTTTAGTCATTTCCATTACATACACAACATAACAAACTAAAAAGTTTATAGTGACTATATTAATCAATATACCTTGAAAAAAATATAGTTCATAATACATATAACTTTCCATGACCATCATTTTTTGTCATTCTTAATTGATGTTGTCATTGATCATACCTGGGATATTACGGAAAACAAATATTGCTAAAATAGACAGTGAAGCTAAAAGTGAGCACTCTAAAACTCTAACAAGCAATAGCAATGATGTTGGAAATTGTTGAAAACTGAACATTGAATATGAAAGAAGACTCCTACTTTTGGTTCTCTGTAGAAAAATTGGTTAGTATCTTCTAGTGTTAAAGCATGATATTGCAATTTATCGAATGACACATCTCAATGGTACACACACTTCCACTATTTACATCATACAGTGCCAGTAGAAATATTTATATCAAATTTGGAACTCATAGATTCAGTTCAAAAACATTAAAATGAAAAATAGATTTGTAGAGGGTTGTGCCCTAGCATAATAGACTTGTTAAATATCAATAGAGGAAATCATGAACTCTAAATTACAAGTGATATAAATGTACATGTTGATTTTGGTCTCTCATCAATGTACCTACAATATTACCATTTGAGCAATCCAAATTAAAACCACCATGGGTACTAAATCAATACTTCATTGCTCGAATTGAATTACTAAACTATAGAATTACTGGTATAGACAAAAGGTCATTGATAAAATAGATGATCATACCAAACCCCTAATACAAAGGAATTCCAAAATAATTAAACAACTTGCACTATATGACATACTAAAGAAGGTCATGAGGCATCACTCCACATGAAAAGCCCTTGCATTCACCACTTCCTATCATGTTTATGTCTTGCAAGAAAATCCTTATTACAATATTTTAAAAAATTATTTAAAGTACTTGGAATCTTAGGACATTTTAAAGGTAGTGATTCATCATTGTCAATCAACAACAATGTCTCTATAGCTCCTGTGCTAGAAACATAGGTAGCTCTAGGAAATGATGGTGAATTATCACCAATACATGCACTATGATCTACATCTGGCAGCATAGGAGAGGGTGCATCTCCTACCACAAAAAAAAATCCACTATGTTATGCACCTAAGATTAAAGTACAAATTATCAACTCATAATTAACACAAAACCAAATATAAAAAAACAATGATTTACTAGCTAGACATCCCCTTGTTGCCGACATTGTAGTCAGCAATATTGTATGGGTGTTTGTCAACCTCATAGGAGTCTCCTACACTAGATGACCTGAGCAATACATTGTTAGCAAAGACATTCTAAAATAATAAAAATAAGAGTTAACTTAAGAAGTTTTGAATGTTTCAAATAAAAAATTCCTTCTAACTTGTCAACTAAAAGATTATTTTACTAGTAGCAATTAGAGCTCTTCTACTACTAGCCTCACCGCATTTTCCTTGACTAGGTTGTGGATCAATTGCCAAAAAATCCTTTATAACAAGAATTTAGTAGTTAAAGTTTTTTACAACTCTTTAAAAAAATTGCATCAATAAAGTATTTTTGCACATATTACATATTTTACTTTACAACATAAAAGATTATAAAATATAAATCTTTATTGAACTTTTTTTATAACTAAATATTCATTACTATTTACTTCATAATGACAAGCTTGCGCTCTCAAATCTGATAGCCTCTTCATCATCTCCTCGGATGGAATATTTGGCTCATCCAAAATTTTCATTATTTCCAAATTAATTTTTAAATTTTTTTTCTTCAACATTATTGTTACATTGGGAGTTTTAGCAATATCGTCATTAGAAGGCATAGCTAGTGGCTTGGTACTTACTATTGGTGCTTTTCCCTTATCTTGAACATCAAATTGTGAGAGGAATATCAATAAAACTATCATAAAAACTCAAAAAGTGTAAATAAAATAATGTAATAATATAACATTTTTCAACTATCTAATTTGTACAATTTCAATAAGGTTTACCCTTGCTGAAGAAGGGGTGGGAGTAGCATCCTGGCTACTATCGTCTATTGGATCCATATCATCCTATCACAAAGATTAAACATAAAAAAATTAGCTAATTGAAAGAAATAGATAGAAAAAAAAAAACTTATTAACAAAATAGTATATAGTACTTACAACCCTCATGATAGTAACTTTGTTTGTATCTATGCAATTTAAATGGTAAGCTATTAGTAGTTCTTCCCCTACACTTATTGATATTATTGCACAAACAAAAACTTCATTCTCTTAATGTGCCTCAAATATGCAATTGGGTTGCTTACTAGTTGAGGAAGGTTGCATACTATTTATAAAACCTACAATATTACTTATTGCTTTTGGTCTTCCATCAATGTACATAGAAAATCTTTTACTTTGATCATTTTCTTTTCATTATACATAATTAGCCGATAGTGCATACCTATGCATACTTATTTTATATTGAACAATCTGCATCCAATCATTGTAATTGTAACATGGACCAACATAATTGAACAATTCAACAGCTTTTTTTTACATACCTTTATCCCATCCATGGAAAATAGGCCCAAACCATGTAATGAGGATAGAGAAATGTGATATATCCTCTCACTAACACAAAAATCTGTGTTAATTAGAGGTAGCTCATTGGGTACCCATTCTTTCTCAGTGTGTGTGTATCGAAAGGGCACCTTGATGTCGCCTTTGGTCTCATCATCATAAGAACATGACCCCCCATTAGCAAGGAAAAATTGCATGTGTTTATCCAATTTATTTTCTAATCTTTTGACCTCTAGTTGATCTCCCTATTTTAGTCATACTACATGTGGAGCTTTCATCTACCATTTCTTCATTTCCCTCATTCAATGTAGGTAGATCTGACAAGTACCTATTTGGTGGGTCCTGCAATCCATCAAATGGAAAGTGAAAGTGACAAATATAAAATGTAGTAAGTTGAAAGTGATTATACAATTATATTTCTATACAGACATTCTTTGTCTATGTATACATTATATGATTATATAATATGTCTATTTATAACATACATGCTCAATGATAAATAAGAAGAATATAAGAAAATTATGTCTATTTATTGACTTATACCTATTGATCCATGTCACTGTGCATGATCCATGCCAAAGGGGTCAAATTTCTTGCATATGTTAATCATTTATCTTAAGTTAGCTCAAACTTACATGATAAACCTAAATGTTAGGAATAAGGTGTCTCAACCTTGGATAATTCTTATTCTTATTATTTATTTTTGTAAAATGTATTTCTTACAAATAATTTTGATGTGTCAACATATTGAATTGTGTATAAGGAGATCATAGCTAAAATGGTTATGACAGATTTCTATGACACATAAGAGCTATGTTAGGAAGATTAAATGACAAGTGAAGACATGTGGCAACTGATAAATTTGAGTACTATATGGTTACCTTTGGGTGTAGCCCTAAAAGTGAAGCATGTGTTATAAGATTTTTTAGGGTTGCGAAGAGGAGTATGCAAAGTAGTGTAGTGTTGGTACTATGAGTTGCTACTGGAGTCTTCTATTGTCGCTATTGGTTGAACTTGCATTGCAAGTGTATTGTAACCTTATGTTGAATATAATACATTATGCAAGGTCTGGAGGGGTGGGGTTGTTTTACCAAAAGGTTTTTCTCCACCAAAAAATCTTTGTGTTATTTGTTTCTTTCTCTATCTATTTTCTTTATGCTTGCTTGGCCGAAATATTGTTGTTTACATGATATTGAATCTATAAGTAGAAAAGATTTTAATAGGATTTGCACATACTTCTCTTAAGAGATTAGCGTAGGAAGCTGTTTCCGCACCTGAGTTTCCTTATAGTAAACATGAACAAATTTACCTTATATATGGAATGCAAGATCATGAATAGAAGGGGTGACGATGTACCTGTAGTCAATTGACTATTTGCAAAATGGGTGATAATCAGACACAATATAAACATTGGTAATTATAAATAACATATGTTTTAATCATTAGAAATGAACACAATAAATATGTAATCAAATTTCTTGAATATGTTAATCATTTATCTAAGTTAGCTAAAAATTACATGATACACGTATGCTACAAATAACTTAGAAGACAACATGAAAGTTAGGCAACATCATAAACATGAACAAATTTACCTTATATATGGAATGCAAGATCGTCATTAGAAGGGGTGATGATGTACCTGTAGTCAATTGACTATTTGCAAACAGGGTGATAATCAAACATAATAAAAACATTGGTAATTATAAATAACATATGTTGTAATCATTAAAAATGAACACAATAAATATGAAATCAAATTTCCTGCATATGTTAATTATTTATCTTAAGTTAGCTAAAAATTACATGATATGTGTATGCTTCAAATAACTTAGAAGACAACGTGAACAATATGCAACATCGTAAACATGAACAAATTTACCTTATATATGGAATGCAAGATCATAAAAAAAAAAGGGTGATGACATTTGTAGTCATTAATTATCTTCATCATCATCATCATCATCATCATCATCATCAACATCATTGCCATCATCACCATCATCATCACCATCATCACCATCATCATTACCATCATCATTTCCATCATCATCACCATCATCCCAATCATCCTCACCATCATCACCATCACCATCACCATCACCATCATCATCATCACCATCATTGTCACCACCATTGTCATCGTCACCATCATCTTGATCTTCATCATCTACTTCTTCATCATCTTCAATATCTTCTTCTTCTATAACATTATACTTTATCGGCCTTCTTCTTGGATCATGTTTAACAAAAAATGACCAACCCTATTTATGTGGAACCTCTGAGTAAAATACTTGCTCACATTGGCTTGGAAGAACATATGGCTCGTCTCCAACTAGCTCAAATGACTTTGTATTAATCATTGTAAATCAATTATCATGTTGAATAACTGATTTATTTGGATCATTTTGATTTAGTTGTAACCTATACCATTTGACGATGAATAGAACTACTTTGAAGGTGTTAAAGTCACACTCAATTATATCATCCAAGATTCCATAGTATTGATTTTGAGATTGCTGAGGATGTATGTCATTTCTAGATGATTTATTGGTAACCTCAAAAGCTACAGTTATCCTAGAATCACAAGTTTTCTTTGTGTCATCCAACTTTTTATGCAAAATTTGTGCCATGATAGTACATAGCTTTGTGGTGCTTGACCTACAATTTTTGAAGTGTGTGTAAATTATTTGCATCATGAGTTGATACGAAACATATGTCAAGTTATGATCATTTCTAAATTTCTATGTACCTCTTCACCTCTTAAACACTTTACTAGATCAACTACCATCAGCATAACATTGGAATCTCCATTATGATGAGCTTCTATAACCAATGAAGAAAAACCTTCCCATGTTAATAAACAACCATTTTGTTGACATTGTTCAATCCATTCCGTCATCCAATCAAGATTGTTTGCAATATAAAAATGTATTGCATCCCACTCTTGACCACCTATTTCAAAAAAAAATACACCAATAAATAACTTATATTGAAGATTTATAAGAATTAATTAACTACAATAAAATCTTAGATTTACATAGATCTTTGTTGCAAACTTAGGAAGATATTCACTAATGTACACCACGGTCTGGTATACCATATATCCCTCCACCATAGAACTCTCAAGATGTGCTCTCTATCTAACCAAGCCTTTCATAGATTTTAAGTGCCTCTTAACCATCCACATTAACCTAGTTGGTATAGGTACAGACAATTCAATCTCCTCAATTTGATGTATGAGGTAGTGTTCTTATGCATTGTAAAAAACTTGGAGGTAGACACTTTTGCATTTCACACATAAGAAGAGGAATTTTTCTCTTCCAATATTTTATATATTCTTTATTGATTTCTTTAGATGAAAACCACCTCATGTATTTTCCAAGATCATATATAACCTATTTGACATTGTTGGCGAAGTGGTGTGGGAGAGATAGAGGTAGAATGTACTGCAATATTTGTAAAATGATCTTGTCAATATTTTACAAAAGAATACAATTAAAACTACATGTAGTATATAAATATATAGTGAATACAAAATAACATGAATTACCTTAAAAATTTATGCCAATCATGTGTTTTCAACCTTAGCCGAAATTCACTTTTCTTTGATACAAGATTGTTTATGTTTGCAGCAAATCCTGTGGGAAATCATTTTTTTTTTTATGACTTCTTTTATAGCATTGCTTTGCTACTCTGAAAATAAATAAGGGCACTTTTATCAATATAGTCTCCATTATTATTTGATCAAATGCCATTTTCCATTGCATGGTTGGACTCTTCAATGTCACTACAAGTTTCTACAATTTGGTCTTTGTCACGCCTTCCATCCAAGATTTTCCATAATGTCTCTGTTACATTCTTTCCAATATGCATAGGATCAAACAAATGCATAATTGGGAGTTTCTCATAGTATGGCAATCTAGTGAATTGCATAGAATAAATTTTTAGTCATTTTGGAAGTTGGTCATTGATGCCTTGACGATCTTCACAAGCATCAATCACATCATTAGTAAATAAAACAAAATATCAAAATATAAATTTGAAACAAAAACCATCAAATGGAATGACATTACCTTGGTGATTTATTTTATTGTATGCCAACTTCCATAGGTGAGGTGTCATTCTCTATGGCTTTGATTCATACTCTTCTTTCCCATTGAAAAGATATTTTTTGGAAATTTGGCACTTATCATTTATGTGCAGAAAGTATCTATTCTCATCAAACACTTGCTTTTTAAAACTTTTTGAATGACAAGATTTCATATTTGGATCACAAATTAGACATGTAAATTTTCTCTTTTTCTAAGATCTACAAGATCGTGTATAATTGGATTAAATGTGTTAACTTTGACATACCAAAAAAGATGTGTTAAGAAGAGAACATATCACAAAAATGTGTTAGCCTAAGGGCATCATGTATTGTCTATACAAGCATTGCACGAAATTGAAATTGTCTTTGTCCTATTGGTCTATAGATGTTATACATAGTAACCCCACTCCATAATACCATCAACTCATTGATAAGGGGTTTAATATATACATTGATATATTTAACTTGGTACTTACCTAGTTCAATGAACAAATACATTACATAATTATTATGACCATTTTGATGGATTAGTAATAATAAATTAATTTAGATGACCATTAAATCAAAAAATACCTAGAATAATCAGTGTCAACATTATGTGCTCTCTCTTTATGGAAAAAAAAGGAGGTATATTATTTTTGATAAAAAAAATAGATCACACTAAGTAAGTAGATCCCATCTCTCCAAAAGGATTGACATCATCTGCTGCCAATGAAAGCTTGAGATTATGAGGTTCTTATTTAAAGTGTGGCCATTTTCCCTCTATTTCCTTAAATGCCAAACCATCTATAGGCATTCACATAATGTCATCTTGAATTTTATTGCATGCATGGTAATCCATAAATTGTGCCAAGCTATTGCATCTGAATAATCATTGCAGATGTGGAATAATGGGAATATGCCAAAAAAGCTTGCATGGAACCTTTTTTCTTAATTGATCTGATTAATATCTACTAATATGACAAATAGGGCATTGTGTTTCAAATTCATGCTATTTCTAATATATAATATGATCGTTCGAACATGCATGTATTATTTGATAGTCCATTCCAATATCTTTCATGATGGCAAATAATTCTTGGTATGAGCAAGGTAGAATGTTTTTTGGTGGTAACAAACACTCGCCTATCAACTTATGACCAAAAATATAATTTGTTAATTTAAAGAATATTAATTGCTAGATGAACCCAATTTTAATTATAAGAGAACTACAAGTAAAATAATGAAAGAAGATGGCATACCTTAACATACATGTCATTGCTACGTTGGATAAACTATTCATAATCTTCAAGTTCACCAACAACAATACAATAGCAAGAAGATCTATTTTGGAGCCGTCATATAGGGACTCGTGTGCCTTCTCAAGTAAAGATACATCAAGCACTACATCAACATCATCATCATCATCATCTTAATCATCGTGATCATCTTGATCATCATGATCTTCATCATCATAGTCTTCTTCCATGGTATCATTACCTTCTACTTCAATATTCACTCCTCCATGTTCGCTCATTTGGAAATCCACATTCTCCAAATTGTCATGGTCAATAACATGAAACTTAGGGACGTTGACCCATATGAAAATGATGACCTTATATTAACCATGACCATGATGTCATCATAAAATCATGTCTTATGTAATTTATAAACTATTAAAATACATACCAATGCACAATATTCATTTCCCCCTTCAATGTGACCATGTTGCCTATAATTTTGCTCAACTTTTGTGATTAGATATCTTCAAGTCTTTAAGCCCTTACAAATTTTGCAAGGAGAATAACATTTTCCATCACCTTTTCTTTTTAAGTTAGACCATAGTCTAGCAATTGTCTCCCTATTTTTTTGTGCATTGATATCGTTAGACATGGGCTTTCTTGAAAGGAATGACTCATTGGTGGAAGAAGGATGATTTATTTGCAACTTATAGATGGAGTAGTAAGAGGAAGACATGTATAGAAATGAATACTAAAGCAAGATAGATAGAAAGAGGTATAGATAAAGAGATAGATTGATAAAGAGATAAAGAAATATAAAAAATGAAAAGAATCAAATACTTAGTTGACCTTCCATAATTCTACCTCTCTGTATTGCCCTTGCTACATACAAGCACTTCCCAAGAAAATGGGCACCAGAAACCAAGAAGGGAATAAGAGAGTCCATTTGGCTCAAGAGGAGGATGCAAAAAGTGACCAAGGGGCAAGAGGAAATGTTGATCTAGAGAGAGGAGACACTCTAATGTTCAATAGAACCCTACTAAAGACTGTCACAATGAAAGAACCTCCCCAAAGAAATACATTTTTTATAACTCTCTACAAGGTAAGAGGTAAGGTCTGCAAATTTATTGTAGATTCCAGTGGAACTGATAATATAGCCTCAGTAGAAATGATAGAGAAGCTTGGATTGAAGAAGTTGCCTCATCCTAACCCTTATAAGTTTTTATGGCTAAACAAAGAGTAGAAATTCATAGTAAATGAACAAATTCATGTTCAATTTCAAATAGGGGAGTACAATGACAAGATTGTATGTGATGTTGCAAAAATGGATGCTTGTTACCTATTGTTAGGCAAGTCCTAGCAATTTGATGTCAATTCTAAGCCAAAAATGGGAAGAAATACACCATGAGACAACTTCCAAAAGATAGGAAGGAGATCCAACATGCATCTAGTGTGATGATGGTTGGACAGAAGGAGTTTTCGAAGACCCTCAAACTCAAAAACACCCCTTGCTTTGGCATAGTAGTAAAGCCAAAACTTGAAGAAAAATGAAAGGAGTTAGGTCTATGAACCAAGTAGGAGTTAGGACATGCTGGAGTGGGGTCAGCCCAAGATATTTTGGAATCTTCAAGAACTTGGTAAAGGGTATCTAAAGAGGTGAAAATAAACAAGTATTTTTATAGCTACAAAGGAGGAATCGATAGCATTATAAATAATGAAGAGGAAACTTAAATCCATATGGCTTCACCTCTATTTACAATTTGACCTTTCTGCATGTGAAATATGACAATATACAAAAAATTTAGTCACATTTTCACTTAAAAGAACAAAAAAATACCTTTGCTACAATATCTTCTTCAGATTCTTTGCTATTAGATTCTTCAAAACTGCAAGCTTTTGTGCAAAAAAAAGATGAGATGTACTAAGTAATTTTTGATGGGAAATATTTAAACAAATCAACTATCAAAAAAATAATTTGTGAAATTCAATTACTTTATTATGTACTGAAGACTTGGCAGGATGTTCCCTCTTCAATCTATAGAATGCCTATCTGCATGGTTGTTTGCAAATAGTCTATTATGGTGCCACTTTTGAATAACAAAAAATGTCACTAGGGCTAGTAATTTGGCTCAAGAGATGTACAAGCCTGTTGACACCACAAAACTTTTAGTTCATATAGCATTCAGCTATCTTCTTTAACAAAATCCAAAGAGAATACAAACAAACTAATGAGTCATGTCAATCTCAATTGAATAGCAAGTACTATAGTGAGTATTAGGAAACTGATGCTGCAAATAGCATCCAGTTCATAAAGTAGAACTTGGTAAAACTATCCTTCACTTACACCATTTCTAAATAAATACCAAATCTTTTCTTATTAGTTTAACATAAATTGGTGATCAAAAATTTCATAATAAAAATTTGACTTTATTCCACACTTGTTCAAACCATATAATGAATGACAAAAAATGAATTGTATATGAGTCACTCCAAATCCTTAGCTTTTAATATGCTTCATAGATGAGATTGCATTATATGGTTTGAAAAAAGATGTGGAAAAAATGAAATGATAGAGTCACTCCAAATCCTTAGCTTTTAATACGCTTCATAGATGAGATTGATCGTGACTCTGTTGATGATTTGGAGTGATAAGGATACAAATAGAATGTAGTTGCTTTGAAAGCTTATGTTTTAAAGTCATTTTGAAGGTCGCTATGTTGGAACAATCAGAACCAAAGGAGTGTATGGAATAGTCATAGCTTTAAATAATATATGAGATCTAAAATCACTTGTAACATCAAACAACCACTTTGATATGGCTTAGAGAACCTAAAAATTCAAAAATTATAGGGAAGCATCCAGCACAAAAAAAGTATTTTTCACATACTTCACATGGATGATAATTTTACAAACTTGGAGACAAATAAAGCTCACTTAACCTTGAACAAAACTAATATTTGTTCTTCAAAAGTAATGAAGATAGTAGGAAACCCAAGAAACTTAACTTAGATTTGGTTGAATTTAACAAGAAGGTTCTAAAGACCATTCATTAGAGAAATCAATTCAAAGGTGATGTCTTTTTGCATATGGTAAGAGAATTTCACTTTCGAGAAGAAATAGAATGCTTACTAGCTCTATGACACATTTTGATAGAAAGAATTATAGTGACTAGTCAAAATATCAATATGCTCAATTTGGTATTATATGTCAAATTTTATAGTGCAACTTGACTTCAAAATGCATAGGTACTATCTTCAGTTTCTTAGCTCCTATTATTTAAGAAGACTTTGATACAATGAAGCTTGAACTCTATTTTGAAAAGAAAAGAGTTGTTGATTATTTAACTTCCACTAGTGCCACTTATCCAATTTATATAAAAAGAATACGATCAATATTTGATAATAGTTTCCACAATAAGTTGATGTAAAAAGAAGTAGAAGAAAAGTATAGTAATAGTCCAAATTGAGTTGAGGATAAATTTATGGTATTCATTGATTGTGAAGGATATCAAAATCATATATTATAGTTCAAAATTTTGAAATAGAAGAAGATATGAATGTTAATTTCAGTTCTCATCCAAGATATAGTTCAAAATATTTTTAATGGTTATATACATACTCTTATCAAGAAATATGGTTATTATTTTTAAAATAACATTTAATCTTCAAAGCCACCCAAATGAAAACACACAATATTTTGGTTGTTTTGTTTCAATAATCCACTTATCCAATGAGAAATCATATCATTAAAAGCTTCATTACAGTATTCATAAAGGTCTTAAATTTTTTCAATTACAATCTTCCATAGAAAGAAAATAAGTTACCAGTTGCCCAACCTCAATAATTTTGTTGAAGGAGATCTATGTTGTGGAACATTTCCAGGAAATGCAAGTTACACTTCAAAATAAAAATAAAAAACACAAAGTTAGATGGTACATTTTGCTTCTATAAATTCCATTTAATCCTAATATTAACATAAAATAGAATGAGTTTAAATGACCATAAATGAATTGGCTTTAGAAACTTTCATTAATTCTTGTAAATTTTTAAAACATTTAAATTGAAACACAAAATAACATGAATATTTGGACTTAGTCATCAAAACTTATTTTAGTAGCATACTAAGGACTCTAAGAGCCTTACAACAATAAGGGAGGGTGCAAGTAATCTACCATTGGTAAGAAATAAAGATTGCATGTGCATATAGCCTCAATCAGAGAGGATGATCTTAACAAGAACATCACATAAGAAATAAGATTAAATATAAGAAACAACGATAAAAATCTTTAGACTGGCCATTATATCAAGCCATCATTTGGATAAAAAAGTGGATCATCACATCCACAAAATTGATGAACATCAAAAATAGTGATGACCATATTACTTTCATAATCATTTAAAGTTCTATATTTGAATGACATAATATAGAAATAATATTTGCAACTCATCCATTCTTCTCGCATCTTTGAATTATAACATAATGATCAAACTTAGATCAATACAATCTCTTATATATTATAGATTTAGATCAGTCCTTGCCATATCAATGTGTATCTTGCATTGGCTTGATCAAGATTTTGGACTATCTCCATAGATCAACATTTCTACCAAAGTCAAATCAGATATTGCAATTGCTCATTCAATCCATATATTTGGAGATTGATATCTATTTTCCCTTATAGCTGTAGATCAATATCTATTATATCAGTGATCATCTTGAACAAAGTATTTTGGATATAATGTTTTAAAAGTTGATATTTGTTGATCAAAGACTTTCTTCATAAGCCATATTGTTTATTGATTTCAGATTAGAGAATCATATTAGAATTATTTTTTGGCAATAAAATCTTGTAGATTAGTCTTCAATATTATTAAGGTAGTAGGCGTTTCATGTAAGAAGCCTTCAAGGCTCTAACTATTGAACTGACTATGGTTGTTTTTGGTTTTTATTGTTTTCCATTTTTTTTTGTGTTTTTGAGATGGTTGGACATAAAAAGAACTACATGTGCTAAATTAAAGCTTCTGAAAATTAATAGTTGTTCTATTGGAAATTAAAGCACTAATTTTTCAAAAAAAATTCCTATTTTTTGGTGTAGAAAAATCAATTTTACTCCCAACAAAATTGGCACCAACCAATAATAATTTATAATTTATTGTACAAAAATTGATTTAAAAAATAAACCAATTTTAAAAAATAAATGAGCATTGAAGAATAGCTACCTTTAAGGAAAGGGAATCCAAATTAGACACATTGATGGCATATTGCATTGGCTTGAAGACAACTTGTTAAAAGAAGAAACAAGTTTTAATCAATTTGGGTTGCTTGAAAGAAACAAGAGCTCAAAATGGGTCAACAGAATGTAAGAGATTAGTTAAGGAAGAATAATGTGAACAAATCAAATTAATAACATAAACACATACTCTTCTGAAAATGATCTTAACATATTCAATACTGCTTAGCACTTATCTTGACTAATTGTAGGAAATTCAAGCATTGTTAGGGAAGTTTATTGACAAGAGATGCCTCTAAGGAAATTATTACTTTGCATAAAATCTGATCTACACCAAGAAAATGTTTGCTAACCACTATACACACCATAGTTATCTCCTCCATGATTATTTTTATATAATGAATGAAGTTTCCCATCTCCTCTAATAAAATGATTTCTATGTGAGTCGTAGTGAAACTTCTAGAATTCAATCATTCGTGCAAAATTAAGTCGCTCATTGATATAGAACATGCATAACATTTGAAGTTCTCAATATCTGTCTAACACATGAGATTGTCTAGTAGTGGTTCAATGACCTTGCTTTTTCATGATAATTTAGGTATCAACCAAATTGTCCCATTTCATTAATTTTGTGAACAAATATTATTAAAGAACACACAAAAGATAAATAGGAATACTGACATTTATGGTGGCTATAGATTGAATTATTAGTAGAGGTATCAAAAATTTGTCAATAATGTCTTTTAAGGCTAAAAATGACAGAATAGAACTTTAAAGAGAGATCTAGAATCTAATTTTGATAAAAATAATTAAAAAATAAGATAACCCAAACCTAATTTTTCCATCACAAATGATTATGTGGTACATAGTTAAAGACCCACAAGAAAAAACTATTATATATTCCTTCATTATGATCAAGAAATGCCACCTAGAATCAAAGATGACAAGTTTAACAGCATTCCAATCCTTCAATAGTTCTTACTTGCAAGACAGTCTTACATTTCTTGCAAATTCAATGAGAGAATTGTTTAGGAGATTTCTATTATGGTCTATTTCAGCAGGCCCTATTCCAAAGTATGTTGCAATCATAATGGATGGCAATAGGAGATATGCAATGAATAGAAATATGCAAAAATGGAGGGGCCATGAATATGGGTATAATAGCTTGATGCATACTTTGAGAGATTGTTATGAAATTGGTATAAAATGTGTGAGTGTTTATGCTTTCAATATTGAGAATTTCAAGTGCTCAAAGGAAGAAGTTGAGACACTTATGACTATAATGAAGGAGAAGCTTGATCTTCTTGTTGAGAAGGAAAGCATGGTTAACAAGTAAGGAATTAGGGTTCAACTTATAGGAGATACCATTCTTTTTTCTCAGAATGTGAGAGAATCAACACAAAGGGCCATGGCTTTCTCTAGGAATAATGATAAGGCTATTCTGAATATACATGATTCTTATAATGGTACTCAGGAGATTGCTGAGGTTGTTGAAGATGTTTTGAAGGAAGGGGATTTGGATGGAAAAAAGATTAGTGAAGAGGATAATGCAAAGCCTACTAAGCATCTTAGATTGTAACTATAAAGTCTATTTTAATTTTCAACTCTTCTTCTTCATTATTTCATAAAGAAAAAAACTTGTTACAATCAAATAGCATACCTGGGTAGTAGAAGAAATGCTTTTAACATTTGTTTCCTGAAAAAGAATGTCAAAAATATAAAACCCTTGACCAATTAGCAATAAAAACTTCAAGAGATGATACCAAACCCTGCTGTAGCCCTAGGCTTCTTATAATTTTTGTTGAATTTTTTTGTGCCTCTTTTAATATATGAAAGAGCAGGTAAGGTAGATAAAGGAACAACAAAAAGCAAAGATTTCAAACCATCACAATCTAATGCCCTCAATCTAGCATAAAACCCTCCTAATTTTATTAGCTCAAAAAGGAAAAGTGAAGGATGAAGTTAGCCGCACAGGTTGCTAGACCCCAATCATATTCACATTTCAAGCCATTTACAAATAAACTCTATGTAACAAACAACATTATAAATTGAAGTTGCATATACCATAGAAATAATTGCATTTTTCCCTTACCTTTGATGGTGGTAAGTCTTCAAGTGGCCCTATATGCTCAAATGATGCTCCAATCGAAATGCCCTCCACTATGCAAAATGCTCGAATGGAACTCCAGTGAAATTCCCTCCACTATACCTTTATGGTCTACCCCTCCTCCAACACAAAACCAACAAGATATTCAAGTCTCTCATCTCTACCAAAGTTGCACTCTTGAATGTGCTTTCTTCTCGGTGACTTACTCAATGCCCAAGAAATTATTGACGTGGCAGCTAGATTGGCCTTTTAAACTACCTAGGCCTCCAAAATTCATGTAAGATATGTGTATCAATACTACTTTGAGGATTCAACCTCTTCTCACTACGTAAAATGTTGGAATCGCACTCAAGTGAAACCCTCGACACTAACTTGCTCAAGTGAAATGTGAATTCCATGCCCCTTTTTTTTTTGTCTTTATGTTCTCATGTGTGTCACAATTGAGACCAACAAAAAATACACATAATTGGTTGCAATTGTGACCAACACAGGCATATTATTAAAAAAAACAAAAAAATTCCTTTATAATCAACCAACCAAGCCATTTAAAAGAGTTGGTCAAAATTTAGGGTTAAATGCACTAGTGACTTTTGGAATGGTCTGAAAAGAAATTTCAAGGCAAAGTAAATGAGAAAATATCTAGTGAGATAGCACTACAACAAGTTGCATTAGCAACCAAGGTTAAGGATGTGAAGAAGGTACTTGAGAATATATTTTCATTGAACACCAAAATATGCAATCCTACACTCTTCAACCAAGAGACTAGAAGTCACATTCTAAGCCTAGAAAGAAAGATGTCTACATCAGGTGCAAGCCTACCTACAAATCCAGCTCAGAGTCAGAAGCATTTTAGAACATTTCTATAGACATAGAGTTAGTTAGCTATCTCAACAGTAGATGAGGCTAACACTAGAGCCAAACTAACAAGTATTCAGGCTACCCTCATCCCACATATGGAGATAATGCACAAGGAGCTAGGCTATGCTAAAAATCTATTGAAGAAAGACCTTAATCTTTCTACTTTAGATGGTCTCGTACACCTTGTTGCCAAGCTTGCAATCCAAATTAAGTCATTGGATGTTGCATGTGATAATTGAGATGTAGCTGTAAGGATAATAATGGATGTCCATAAATCTTTTTCTGGACAAACACATAATAAGTGTATAACCCATTTGACATAAGTGTCAAAAAGGGGGAGATACTTTTTTGGGAAAGAAATGCAATACATATGGGAGAGTATGAACAAAAGGGAGAAAAATAAGAAAGTGGGAGCATAGCAATAGAGGAAGATATACATTTTTGGAGAGAAAGAAGAAAATAGGGACATATATCAACTAAGGGACAGTATATCAGATGAAAGAGTATCAGATTCAGTGCATTAAATTCAAAGTGTATTAGTAGAGACGCATTTACTCAGAAAGGAGCTCAGGTTTTGGATACAAATTAGACACATTAACTTATTGGGAGTTATAAAATTTTGAGGTATACAAGTTATTGCAAATTTTGAAGTTTTGTATATAAGCCAAGTCATGGATATGTTATGCTTGAGAAGATTAAGGATAATATTGTATATTCAAGTGTTTTTGACACTCATGTCAAAGGGGGAGGTTGTTGATCTCAAATTAGTTTTGACAAGTGAGTGTCAACACACTTAAGCCATTTACTTAATTCATGTTGAACTAGTAATACATGCCAAGCACAACGTATAAATATTACACTATGCCAAGTTGCAATGAGTGTCAAGTCACTCATGTATCGAATCACTCAAGTGCCAAGAAAATAGACCATGCCTAGTGATTTAGGAGCTAAGTAAATAGTGGATGCTAAGTAATACAGATGTTTAGTCACAATATAAATAATGGTGCATGTCAAGCATCAGAGACTTCATATGCCGAGTGATACAGTTTTGACGTATTTATTTATATTGGCACAAATAAATATGTAAACCTTTTTTTGAGCTGACTTAAGATTATATTTTTTTATTATGGAGATAAGGATGAATCTATGTTAGGATTCCCTATGCAATTACATGAAACCAATTAGAAAATGGGAAGGATTAAGTGGCAAAATGGATGAATCTTAGCCATGGATTCATACCTAACTCTAAGCCACCTAAGTCTTCTTAAGGAGTATGAAGCCCTAAACTCTTTACGATGCATGAATTATCAATGAAGGAGAACTAAATGTGCAAGCAAGTTAGTTTCCATATAGAGCATTCAAGGTGACTTAGAAGTTATGATGAAAGATTGAATCAGAGAATCAGTTAGAGAAGAATAGAGGATAGATTAGAGGATATAGCATTGAGGCATTTGATCATGAAGGATCAAGAAGATATCATTTAGAGGTGATATGTTATCAAGCAAGAAAGTGCCAATCGTAGGATCTATGTTGAAACATTTTAACAGGTGATTTTAGTTAAATGTCTTAATAGAGTAGTCCTAACAATTTATATGAAATCCTTTAACAGGGTGCTTACTTAGCTGTAAGTTGAAGTCCTCTAGTGAGGCAAAATTCTAATAGGGTGCTAAAATCCTCTAATAAGGTGAGACCTAATAGTCTTTTTGGGAATTCATTTTGCATGAGGTCAATGACAGCAATCCATAGTGTAATTCCTCTCTTGAAAAGAAAATCTTTTTAAGGATCCACTATAAGGTTCAGTGTTTGTCTTGCGACGTACCAAAATCCACTCAGTAGAAGATAAATGTGAATGTTCATGAAGAGGCCTTTGCTGGTTCCAAAAACTCTTTTACCTTGGAATCAAGTAAAATTTGTTTTCTATCTCATAAATATCACACCAAAAGAACAATGCTTTTGTATTCTTTGTTTTTCAATGAATGCAACTCTAACAATGCAACTACTATGAGGTCCTATTCTAACAGGGGGGTTAGCAAAGAAAATAATGAAACTAAAAGAAAATAACATGAAATCAAATAACTTGAAATTGAAATTCCTAAATAGACATAAGCTACAGAACACAACACGTTGCAAGTTAAACCTTTGAAGAAATCAGTAGGAAACCAATGAAAACAGGAGCAGCGCATCGTAGAATCCACTAATGCAGTCGTCAATGAGAATCTTTAATAAATCAAAGGATGTTTCACTATTCATCAAATTGCAAGGCCATGAAAAATGCGCTCATGCGAGACAAAAAGCTATGCAGACAAATCGGGTGATTTCTTCTCAAGCTCGTTACATCAATGAAATTCATATATCTGTAGCAAACACTAGAACTAAAAGATCACACAACCAGAAATAATGTAATAAACCTTTGGCTCAATCACAATCTCATGAATAAAATTCACAAAAAAATGACACATTTAGGAAAGAATAATTACACTCTGAATGCTAGCACCAACAACATAACTTTATTGCATAATAACGGCGGCCCTTTTTACATTTTACAATGGGGTATTTATAATAAATCATCTCCTCAATTTGTGTTGAGAGTGAGAGATATCTTGATGCAATAAAATGCTTTTAAAACATTAAAACAAACTAAATATATACAAACTAACAATCTAACTGGTGCTTAGAGGGACTCCATCCATATTTTATTCATTAATTAGATGCATGAGCCCTTTACATGTCAAAAATAATGAAAGCATGAGAGAGAAAGTAGGAGGAAGCCATCAGTCGAAGTAGAAGTGCATGGAGACACAAAAAATTGAAGCTGGCCCTTCACTTGATGTGTTTTGGAGTTAACTTTCCATTAGAATGTGCTCCCAATGCATGGAAAGTGATATTTTTGGAACTGGCAGTCAATTGTCGGTGCACCTCGAAATTGTGAAGCTACATGAAAATGTGAAGCTGCGGACCTATGTAGCTGCGAACCTATAGAGTTATGGAGCTACAGATCTGCGAAGCTGTGTACCTATGAAGCTATAGAGCTGCGGACCTAGGCAGTTGCAAATCTATGGAGCTCAATTCGCCAAAAAATCAGTTGCAGATCTATGGAGCTCAATTTGCCAAAAAATCAAAGTTCTCAATTTTGAAAATGGTTTCTGGGTTTTTCTCAAATGAGGTTTTACATCACTTTTCGTATACACTCCATGCCCTTTTTTGATGATTTACACCCTCTTTATAGCCAATTACTTTCATAAACTTGCACTCCCTCTACTTCTTCAATCAAAAATCTAAAAGCACCTACGTTGAATCTTATCCTGAAAAGCTGCATAAGATGAGGAACCTGATTTGCTTTATGTGTCCAACCTCTATATCTTTGACCTTTTTCTTCTCTCCACCTGTCCAATCCTTCCTGGTGCAAAACCATGTGATCCAAATTATCCAAGACAATCAAATGTTTGTAACTTTTTCATATTTTTTCACAAATTTTCTAGGCATTTTTAAATGACCTTTTTGGAGGTCTTTTGCTCAAAATTTCAAGTCAAAAGCTTTTTTGGTCCCTAAAACTGGGTAGTTGAAGGCTCATTGTTTTATGGATTTGAAATTAGATATTCAGTTGTTCTTTCCAATGGTGTAAGCGGTTTTGAATTCTGAGGCCCGAGTCAAAAGTTATGATCTTGACAAGTTGAGAATGCCATTTTTACCTACAAAAGAAGAAACCATTAGTCCATAGAGTTAGCAATGCATAGCAAAAACACTAGCTACTCAAACAAAACTAGAGGTGAATCTTGAAATTTGGCTAAGTCTAAAATTTTTAAGCCCTGAAATTTGGCTAAGTTTGAAATCCTGAAGACTTGAAATTTGGCTATGTCTAGATTTCTAAAGCCTTGAAATTTCTTAAAATCTTTACCTTATCTCGGGGAGGTCTGAAACCTATCTCAAAAGATCCATCACATATATTAAAATATATCTTATACTTATACGATATATTTTAAACCCCTTTTATAGCTATTTAGACAAAATTGAAGGTGACAAAATAGTTTCACAAGCACAAAAGGCCCTTGGGAGCAGGGCAGCCCGAATGCGCATGAGGTGCCTTGGACATGCACGCACACACATGCATGAATCATGGTAGCACGTGGGCGTGCGATGATTGGCGTGTGCACGGGTGCTCGACGCTCGACGTACAGATGTGCGGGCGTGCGATGCTCGACGTTTGCTTGCTTGGGCACTCAGAGTGCACAGCGCACGGTGCTTGGCACTCAGTACTCAACGCGTGCAGGCTCAACGATTGATGTGCATGACGCTCGGTGCTCGTGCGTGTGGCGCACGGTGCATGGTGTCACCGACATGGACACACGATGCACGGATTGCACAAGCACGTGGTGCTTTTCAACTCTCTCTCTCTCTTTTTTGGTTTATGTGTTTTCAAAAAAAATTAACCTTTTGTGTTTTTTGATTTTTTGATTTTTTGCGATTTTTTGATTTTTTTGTGATTTTTGGACTCAATTTTTAAACAAAAATTCTTCTCCTGACTCTTGAATTATGAGTCCAGGAGTCAAAAAAAGTAGGGGGTCTCCATTCCTAGTGAAGAATGGGGCGTGTGTTGTGGACACCACAACAAGTCTCTGTAAGCCTTTAATAGGGCAGACCTTTCATGGGGTAGATCATGTTTCATGGTCAAAACATTGTAACCTTCATTGAATACATTTTATTTCTATAGTAGTGAAGATTTTTGGGTGTCATCCCCACCCTAGTTTTACCTTCTCACTTGGAGGGTTTTTGAGTAATCATATATGGTGTTCATGTGTGTGAATGCTTACATGGTTATATAATTTAGATGCATATGCTTTACATGTTATTTAATTTTACTTATTGAATGCATGAGAGGAATGTATGGTGAAAGTTTTATGGGTCCAAGTTTAAACTACTGATTCACCCCCCGCACTAAAATTTTTACCTTTCCTATTGTAATTCCAAAAAATTTAGAGTGATCTAATAACATTTATTTCCACTATTCAAATTCTTCTTCTTGTCTCACAATTGAAAAGAAAAGCTATCAAATGAAATCAAACATGATTTAAGATAAATAAAAACAATAGAATTCCTTAAGAGGAATAATGTGAGCCAATTTGAATACTACATACACTACAACTAAATTTCATAAATAAATGAGTTTGACTATGGCATCCTTCTGCATTGCTTGAAACCAAGAGATTCAATAGTTAGTTGTCATGCAATCACAAGTTAATGTTGAGCTTTACTAGGTCTTGATAATAGTTTAATATTCTCTACTAATCAATGCCAACCACATGAAGGTGGAAGCTAATTTGGCCCCACCCACAGCCCCCTAACATCTAAAATTTGTTTATTCTATTAGTAAAATGTAATCTTAATGAATTATCACATGATAACATTCATTAACATATTAGTTTCATTAGAACATTCATATTAACATTGAAACATAAGATTCATTAGAAAATTCACATGAACATTCAATAGAACATAAATAAAACTTCAATACATAAACATCAATCACTATCAAATAAGTTGCATAAATAAGTTAGATAAGATCACATGAAACATTTCTTTTTTCTCTTTTTTCCTTTTTTGTCCTTCCCTATATTGTTGCAAAGGCATATCCATGTCATCTTCGGTATTTCTTCTCACCTATGGGCATGCACTATGGAAATGAAAGTTCGATGCAATAACAGATAATAGGGTTATATTTTTAGAAAAATTGAGACTTTAAATATTTTAAACAACATTGTATATTTCTTTAGCTTATCCAACCACATCATATTACTCATCAGCTTGGACCTCAACACAATCATTAGGAACAATCTCTGCATTCCCTACAACTACAATACAAGATGTTTTCCTAATCCCAACACACATTATACTTCAATTTTTATACTACATTGAATTTAATTTAAAATGTCTACTTGTATTAATAATTCAGCAATACAAAATTTGATAGAAAATATATACCTTGACTACTAGGATCCGCATTCAAATTATCGCCTCCACGATGCTCAGCCGATGTAATAAGATTGGCAAGTAAAAATCCAATGTAAATAACTAGCACATTTATCAACAATCTATACTTATGAATACAAGACAAATACTAAGAAATTTTAATCATTCATTCTGATGCATATAAATATATTCACTTTAAAGTTTTAAACAAATATATAATCATTGTTTCCTTACTTAAAATAAATATAACAACTTATATTTTTGGAACATAATATCAAATACAATAATTGCTAATGTATTCAATTTGAAATAAAAATCAATTGACTTATTTACCTCATTGATAGATCTAGTAGAAGAACCTTGTGCACTCATTGCTTAGAGTTAGTTAGCCATGACAATTTAGCCTTTTGTATAGCCTAATTTCTTGTCCTCTTTAGAGATTATTTTTCTAAACTCCATGGCCTACATTTTTTCTTGATATCATGAATATTTTTCATAATCAAATTCATCAAGACCAAATTTTTTACAATTTATAAATATTTGCATATAATTTTTCATTTACTTGTACTTACAACTCATGTAGTATATTTTGAATATCCATCCAAGCCAAGCTTGTGATGCATGTGCTTTTATTTTCTTACTTCGATTGCTTTTGATGTGTTAGGCAATCTATGTGAAGGTTTAAATATATTAGATCACATTAGTATTAAGAGTAATTATTACATAATTTCATTCTTAACATTATGACATACCTTCTTTCCTAAAGTGATACCATTTCTCCATCATCTAATATTTTTTTCTCAGCGGCATCCTTTTTAAGATTCTCTCACTCAATAATGGGAATATGGGGGGAGGGGGGTGGGGGACACTCATAACAATGTTTATTTTTAATTTGGGTCCTATAGTTGTACCTAATATACTTCAAAGTTTGGCCCACTTTCTCAAGGAGCCTATGTCTTTGAAACATGTTGGGTCCAAAAAGTGTTGTCATGGCATCAATGAGTTTCTCTTTTAATTCTTTCATTTGCAAATTCCACCTTTTAAGAAAAGAAATAAATTGTTAGATCCATAAATGAGCTGAAGCTATCATTTAATTTACTCAAAGAAATTGATCAAATTAATGAAACATGATCTAGCAATGAAATCAAAATATGATACCATGTGCATATGGTCGGCCCAAATATATGCAAATATTATCCATTAGGTTTTTCATAAAATATATGATTCCCTACAAAATAATAATGTTATTAGTAGTTATTGCAAGGGACTACATGGGAGGTTAGAGCATTTGATTACGAGTATAATATTGTATAGTAAAAGAAGGGATCAATCTTTAAAGTACCTAGAAGTTGGGGTACTTTTAGTGGAAGACCATCTTCATTGCTAATGAGAAATTTATCACAATTCTTTATTGTTCATGTATATATAACATTAGAATAACTAGCAAGGTCCTGATTGCCTCCTACATAAATTGAATCCAATATTACAAAATGACCCTTAGGAAATGATAGTTCAAGTGAAATAAATAGATGAAAATTTAGAGAGAAAAAGAGGAATCTACTTACCAATAGGCAGTGCCACCGCATTTATCGTCGAGCTTTGTGTTGCCAAATTTGTTGTGAGAAGTACCTCTTCACCTTTGTTCATGGTAGTAGGTGGTGTAGTGAATATAGGATCAATGGTAGGAGCTAAAAATGAGATTGTTAGAGCACAATAAAACAAGATTGATAGAGCTATTAAAAAATATACTTTGATCAAAGCACAAGTATAGGATAGAACAACATGCGATGTACTTGAACTGCCTGAAGTATCATCCTTTGGGGGATCACCCCTTAATGTCCTTAGTATCCTATGAAAGAATAACACATACATATTTAATTTAATGAAATAAATCAAAGAATATACTATAATAATTATTAAAATTTTGTTATAATTTAAAACTACATTAATACTTACTATATAATGTATGAACTAGATTCACCAACCTATCAATCTAGTTTTGAAATACGGGAGTTAGAGGTTTAGTTAATGCCAATTGTGATAAAAAAATTCCTACATCATTAATCAACTTTTTCAGTGCAAAGGCAGGATCCTTGGTTGAATCAAAACAAATAATAAATTTAAGCAAGTCCTCATGTGGCTCCTCATCCTCATGGACTACTTTTTCCTTTCCATTTTCTTGATTAGCACTCATTTGTGAGAAAAGTACTTTTAGATCTATACTTAAAATTAATCCAAAATAGTAGTGAAAAATAAAACATAAAAAAAAATGTATTAACATATTTCTTGTATCTAATTTGTACAACAATAATGAGTTTTACCTATTGAGAAGATGAACCATTGCCACCATGTGTATCCCGTTGTTGTTGATCCATACTATAGCCTTGCATTTCAAAAAAAACACTAAGACATGTTAAAACACATGTTATTATTCTAATTTAGCAAAAACAATATACAAATTTAATGGTGTGTTGGATTCATTGATTGGAGTTGATTTTAAATGTGCATAGTATGTACCACCTCTCCCATGATAGTTACTTTTTTTGTATCTATGCAATTCAAATTGTAATTAATAAGAAGCTCTTTGCCTCCATATATTGATTTTATCACACATACAAATACATGTGTTTCCTCGTGCACCTCAAATATGAAATTGGGTTGCTTCTTAGTTGACATAGGTTGTGTACTATTTATAAAACCTGCAATATGCCCTGATGCTTTTTGCCTTCCATCAATGTATATACATACTATTTTAATTTGTTCACTAACTCTATATCATGTATAATTTTTTTCAAGTGAGTACCTACACATACTTTTTTTATATCTAACAATATGCATCCAATTATTGTAATCATAGCAAGGTTTGATATACTCCATCAATTAAACAACCTTATTATAAGAGAACTTTATGCCATCCAAAAAAAATAGGCCCAAACCATGTAATGAGGATGGTTCTATCTGATATATCCTCTCTCCAACACAAAAATCAATGTTTATTGGAGGAAGTTCATTGGGGATACATTGTTTCTGTAGATGTTTGTACCCAAAGGGCACATTAGAGCCCCCGTAACTCTCATCATCATAAGAACATGAAACCCCTTGAGCAAGGAAAAATTTCATACACTTATTGAATTTCTTTTTGATATTTTGACCTTGAGTTGATCTTCTTGATTTAGACATACTAAATGTCTCATTTTCTTCTTCCATTTCTACATTTTCCTTGCTCAAGGAAGAAAAAACTAACAAATACCCATTTTTTGGTGCCTACACTCCAAAAAATAAGAGAGATAGGTGGTAATGAGATAGATATTTTACAAATGGTAAAAGATATTAACCTCTATGAGGTGTACTTACTTATACCTGATGATCCATGAGACTATGTGGGATGCTCATAAAATGGCTTTGAGTTTCTGCAATACTCAAAATTACATTGAATATTAGCATCACATATGAATTATAAATAGTAAAAGGTACATGAAAGTTAATCAAATTAATAATTGATCTATCAAGAACTAAATATTGAATAGCATAGGCAATGATCACATAACTATAAATTTCGTTCTTCTCATTAATAATAAAAAACCCCCATCATTGATACTATTCTTCATCCATCTCATTGTCAGGATCATTGTCATTGTTGACATCATCACCACCACTATCATGGTCATCATCATCATCATCATCATCTTTTTCATCATCAAAATCATTATCATCATTTGCATAAGAAGCATCATTAACTAACTCATGATCTCGATCTTGAACATAGGGCTCATTCCCAACTAGCTCAAAAAAACTTGTATTAATCATTGGAAATCCATTCTTATACTGAACAATAATTCTATTAGAATAATTTTGATTGAGTTTTAGTCTATACCATTTGATGATGAAGAGAACTAATTTGAAGGAATTAAATTCATAGTCAAGTATATCAACAAAAATGTCATAGTATCAATTTTGAGATTCTTAAGGATGTAAGTCATTTCTAGATGAAATATTGGTCACCTAGAAGACTACACTTATCCCAAAATCACAAGTTATCTTCGTGCAATATAAATATTTGACATGAAATTTATAGCCTTTGAAAAACATAGCCTTGTGATGTTTTATCTACAATAATGTCAAACATGTATAAATTATTCCATCTCAAGTTCAAAAACATACAGTTGATTAACAAACTTATAAGTACCTAGAGATCTCTTAAACCATATCCTAACTCTATTTCCTTTTGTGTAACATTAGAATATCCATTACAATGATCTTGTTCAACCAATGAACACATAGATTCCCATTTTAATCCACGATAGAAATGTTAACATCGTTCAATCCATATCATCATCCAATCTTGATTGTTTGCAATAAACAAATGTATTGCATCCCACTCTTTAACAGTTTTACAAAAGTAAATAGATGACTTACAAGAAATTTACTTTGAAGATTAAGAATTAATTAACTACAATAAAATATCATAATTTATTTCAATTTTTCACTTACCTAAATTTATCATTCCCCACCAAGTACTCCCTTTGAATTTATTAATGGAGTCAAGATCCCAAATGCAATCTATATGGGTCATTGTTGCAAGATTAGGAAGATATTGAGTAATGTACACCATCATCTAGTATGCCATATATCCCTCAATGATAGAACCCTCATGAAATTCTTGTTTTTGAACCAAGCTCTTCAAAAATTTCAAGTGCCTCTCAACCATCCACATTGACCTAGGCTATACAGGTCCACACAATTCAATCTTCTCAATTTGATGTACGAGGTAGTGTTCTCGTGCATTGAAAAAAGATGAAGGTAAACACTTTTTCTTTTTACATATTATTAGAGGAATTCTTTTCTTCTAATATTTTATATCTTCTTTATGGATTTCTTTAGATGATAACCACCTATAAGGGATTCAAGACACAAAAACATATAATTATAAGACTTTAGAATATATTACATATTTGATATATTGAAAAAATATCATTGCTTACCTCATGTATTTTATGAGATCATATATCACTTGTTTGATGTTATTTTTGATGTTTTTTTGGGAGTGATAAGGGTAGCACATACTACAACAATTGTCAATCAATCATTTCAGTCTTTTCTAATGTAATACAATGAAAATTGAATGCAGTTTCACAAATATATTATAAATACAAAAGACCATGACTTACCTTGATGAATGTATACCAATAACGTGTTTTCAGCCTTAGGTCAAATTCACTTTTCTATGATATGATATTGCTTATATTTGCAGCAAATCAATTTTTTTTGTATGACTTCTTTTACGGGATTACTTTGTTGCTTCATTAATAACCAAGGGTACTTGCATTAATTCGGTCTCTATTGCTATTTGATTCAATGATATTTTTCATTGCATGATTGGAATCATAAATTTCACTATCAATTTTGGCATTTTTTTCTTTGTCATGCCTTCCATCCAATATTTTCTATAGTGTCTCTGTTACATTCTTTCCAATATGCATAGTATCAAATAATTGCACAATTTGTAGCTTCTTGTAGTAGGGAATCCTACTAAATTCTTTGGGATAAAATTTTAGTCCCTTTAGAAGGTGGTTATTACTAGTGCCTTGATGACCTCGAATTCTATTATATTCCAACTGCAATAGGTATTCTTCATGGCTTTGATGTCGTCTCTTCTTTCTCATTGAAAAGATATTTTTCAACACTTTGATGCTTATGTTTTTTGTGGAGGAATTTCCTATTCTCATCAAAGAACCACTTTCTTAAACTTTTGGAATGACCAGATTTCATCTTTTGACCACACATTGGACATGCACATTTTCCTTTTGAATACAATTGGATTAAATATGTTCATTTTTGGAATTATTATTATCGCATACAACTAGGTTTAACATAACATACCATAGAAATGTGTCAACCTTGGGCATCATAAATTCTCCACACAAGCATTGCATGGAATTGAAACTATTTTTGTCCAATTTGTCTAGATACATCATATATAATGAAACCATTCCATAACACCAACAACTCATCAATAAGAGGCACAATATATACATTCATATCTTTCACTTGGTACTTACCTAGTTGAATGAACAACATTAAATAATTATTGTGGTCATTTCACTCCAAGACTTATAATTACATTTAGGTAATAATAAAAGAATAAAATACCTGGAACAATCATTGTCAATATAATGTGCTCCCTCTTTATTGACATCCATGGTGGAAAGGTATTGTTTATAACAAAAGTAGGTCACATTGAGTAAATGGATCTCATCTCATCATATGGATTGACACCATCAGTTTCTAGAGAAAGATTGAGATTTCAAGGTTCTTCTTTAATGTGTGGCCACTTTCCCTCTATGTCCATAAATGATAAGTCATCTACATGCATTCAAATAATGTCATCTCAACTTTTACTGCATGTATGGTAATCCATGAATTCGACAATGCTATGGCACCTAAATAATAATTTAAGACTTGGAATAATGGGGATGTAATGAAGAACCTTGTGAGGCACCTTTTTTTTTTCACTTTATCATCTTGATATCTTCTTGTATTGCATTTGGGGAATTCTATTGCATTTTTGTGTTCTTTATGATAAATTGCATGATCTTTAGGACAAGCATCTATTGATTGATACTCCATACCAATATGTTTCATAGTGGCAAATAATTCTTGGTATGAGTGAGGGAGAACATTTTATGGTGGTAAAAAAATAGTCACCTATCAATCTACAAAAAAATAAAAATTAGTGATTAGTATAAACAATCTTAATAGACTATAATGATGTATATCACAAACCTTAGCATACATGAAATTATTATGTTGGATAAACCTTTCATAACCTTTAAATTCACCAACAACAATACAAAGGAGAGAAGATTTGATTGGGATCCTTCATAAAGGGTCATGTTTGCCTTCACAAGTAGAGGCATATAATGGATGGCATCAATGTAATCATCATTATAATTATCATCATTATCACCAACAATAGAAACACCAATACCAAATGTATCATGGATCAATACATGTGTACCATCATCTTAAAATGTGTTTTCTACTGCATGATCATCATCTTCCATGGGATCACGATCTTCTCCTTCAATACTCACATGTCCATGTTCCTTCGAGATGTGTTGGTCCATTTCACATACTACGCTGGGGAGATTGAACTATATAAAAATGGTTATAATCAAACCCCCCTTCAATGTGACCATTCTCCTTGCAATGTCTCTTAAATATTTTGTTTTTTCTTATTCTTGTCTTTAAGTCATTACAATACTTGCAAGGATATTAACATTTGTCATCGCCCGCTCTTTGAATGTTAGACAACAATCTAGCAATTGTATCCCTATTTTGATCAAACTCCCTTGTATTATCTAACATGATCCTTCTTCATGGGAATAACTTATTCATGTACCCTTATTGAATTTATCATACTTAATGTTTGTATCTTTACATATGATTTTGAAAAAAAAATTTGGTGTAATTAATGTGTCTATCTAAAAAAATATTGGACATGTTGTACTTAATGTTTATATTTTCACATATGGTTTTGAAAGAAACATTTGGTGTAATTCAGTGTATATCTGCAAAAATATTGGACATGGACACTTAATGTTTATATCTACACATATAATTTTGAAAGAAACATTTGGTGTAATTAATATGTATATTTACAAGAATATTGGATATGTTGCACTAAATGCTTATAACTGGATATATGGTTTTTGAAGAAAAATTTAGTGTAATTTATGTGTATATCTACAAAAATATTGGACATGATGAACTTAATATTTATATTTGCACATCTGGGTTTGAAAGAAACATTTGGTGTTGAAATAGTATATATAAATTTTTACAAAACTATTTTTTTACAAGAAAATACACATGAATAACTATTAGTTTAGAATCAAGAAGATGGTGTTGAAATAGTATAGAAAGTGCGGGTGACATGAGAGATTCACAAGTGAGGGTGTCGACCAATCTTGAAACTTGAATGATGAAGAGAAATCTATCAAGTATCAAACACCTATGCTAGAGTTATAACACAATCTAAAGTTGAAAGCTATCAAGGATCAAACACCTATGCCAATTCTCCTTTATCCCCTTCCTATTCATTCCTCTTGTTCTTAACTCCTTGTCACTCCCTCCATTATACTTCTTGTTATCTTGAACATTTAGAGATTTGTTCACATGATTCCTCATTAGTTCATATTTCAATCAAATTCTTTTTTCCTTCAACTTAGCCATCTATTGGTTTATTCATGTGTGAGTGAATGGTGTTAAACATAAGTCATTAACATGTCAAATATTCATCTTTGTTTTACCAAACTATAGCAAAAATTACATTCTTTCTTGTTATGTCATGATCACCTTGGAAATAACATTTGCATTTTCTTAAACTAACATATCCTAATATCTTAAATGAGGATTTCTTAGATTTGTTCATTTGAAACATTTTTTTGGTTTCTATGTACATTCATTATCGGGTTTCTCCTTTAAAATTTTGTGTGCACATGATCTTTAAGGAAAACACACTTCTCACAAGATTCTTGCCCTCCAATTTATTGCATTTAAGATATTAATATATTATGATTTTCCATTATCACCTTGGAAATAACATCTAACACCTTGGAATTTTTCATGTATTGCATCTACATTTTCTTTTGTATTTCTTATAAGAGTGTTTCAAGGTTGACAACCACTTCAACATCTATTGCATGGTTTAGAGGTAATTTCATTATGGTAGAGGCTTCTACAAGGGAATGAGCCTCATGATTATGAAATTTACACAAAAGTTGAACTTTATTCTTCAAATTTTTTCACTCAAATTTTCACTAATGTTATTTTTCCAGTAGTGAGAATAGCTACTACAAATCTTTGGGATCCAAGGGACCTTGAACCTATGCTACATTTTCTAGAGACATGGGTTAAGTTACTACTAGATTCCGTACTTCATAATATTTTGGATCATATAGTGATGTCCCAATTAACAACAACAATAGACATATGGGATCCTTATAGGGAGACTGTGCCAATACATTCATGTTTACATCCTTGGCTTCCATTGTTGGGCTAGCATATGGAGGCTTTATATCCAAGCATTTGTTATAAGTTGGGGAATGCAGTTCATGCCTAGCATGTAAGTGATGCATCTACAAATGTAATTTTATCACCTTGAAAAATTGAATTTGATCTTGCTAGCTAGGAACAACTGATTGTTTAAATTATTTTCAATTGAAATTTTATTTTTCCATCTTCAGGTAATCTAAATGCTTGCTTCTCCCAACTATGGTGTTTCTCTATTGTTATATATCCTAGAATAGATTTTCAATTTCTTTATCCATGTTTTTATGATGCATAGAAAATCCCATATCATCTTAGGATAATAGTAAGGAAAGTGATTCAAAATATATAAATAAAGAACTCAAAAATGAGTTCAATTAAATAAATAATTTGTGTTTCCAGTGCTATTTAATGAAATATTATACTAGTTGATCGTCATATACTTATAATGATAACATAACATTTCAGTAAAAAATAGAGGGAACAAAATTCAAATAGGGAGTCATATAGTATCCAACTATAATTATGAGTTTAATATAATATCAAATACAACCTTGTTTGCAATGTAATATCATTATATGTATTTTTCAGTCCACACCAAAATCAATAACATAACAATGAGAAAGAGAATACCATACTATTAATTTTAAAGATTACATTAGTTTTATATGTATCTCATTCACTCAAAAGACTAACTTGGATAACCTATGTCCAGCATAAAGTTTTGAAAAGGGAAGAATCCCAATAGGCCATATCCAAATACAAAATGATATCCAACAACTCTCAAGATATAGCCATGTATAAGAACTTTAAAAAGAGAGTTGAAAAAAGAGAGAGTACCCATTATCACAAACCATTACCTTCAAACCACATTTCAAAATGAGACCCGCCATAGTTGAAATTGGAACTAGATACTTAGGATCCTTGCAAGGAGACTCCAATACATGCATGGTTACATCCTTGGCTTCCATTGTTTGGCAAGTGTGTGGAGCCTACATATAAAACCATTTGTTATAAGTTGGAGAATGTAATTCATGCCTAGCACACAAGTGATGCATCTACATATGCAATTTTATCACTTGCAAAAATTGTAATTGATCATGCTAGCTCAGAACAATTGATTGTTCATTTTATTGTACCTAATCTGATGATAGTTCTACAAGAATTTTAAATCAACCCAACTAATTAGCAACTAGATCAAGGGTATGGCTTATTTATTTCTAAAAATATTTTCTATAATATGTTTTTGTAAAATTTCTCGTGAACTCTACCCATTTTTTGTGCTCTTCATTATTTTATTGCAGGATCTTGAGGGAACTCACTTAGCACAAGTTGAGCAGGTTTTATTGTTTTTGTAATGCCCCGCCAAGGGATCCAAAAGAATTAACCTAAAGTTTTACTAAGTTTGCTAAACATTTGTTTTTGTTGAAGTAAGAAAGTATAACATACATATCAAACACATAGTAGCGGAAGGAATAACATGTAATCATCAACAAACATACATAACATGTTACGTTTCTTAAGGATCCCAAGACGTTGAGTCACATTTAAATTTAATTAATTTTAAGTCTAACAACTATCACATCCACATGAAAGAATAATGAAAAGTCCAATGTCCATAATATACATTTGTTCTAAATGCCTCTTGGAAAATTAATTCGGAATGCTCATTCATCCATTGTACATGTCACGGGGTATGAAAGGCTTAAAAGAATATACATATGTAGCAATAATAAAGATATGTCATCCTCATCAAATCCATAATACAAGTGCAATAAAGTAAATGAATCTAATAACATACATGGTACATCTATCCATCATAAAGATATAACATCATAAAACACAACTAACTAAATGCGTAGTCCTCAAAAATGAACCCCCAAAGTTGTGATAAGGAGTTTTCTCCTCAAATCAGGGCACTAATTGTGCATTCACCCAAGAGGACTCCTTGCTCACAAGACTCAAACTCTAAATTAACTTTCCTTATCTTTGCTTTATCTTTTAATGCATGTTAAATGAATTATTAAATAACTTTATTTAATTTTCCACTTGGCTTCTATTTTTAATTAATTTATTACTTTTAATCCCATGTGCACTTTATGAAATTAAATAACATTATTATTTTAACTTATTTCATCTTTTAATTAATTTATTTTATTTTCAACTCATGCTCACATCATGTGATCTAGAATCCTTTAATAATTTAATATATTTTCCACTTTTAATTTATTTTAGAAAGTTAATTGATAAAATATTTATTAACTTAAATACTAATAATATTTAGCATTTATCTAAAAATAAACTCTAAATATATATTATTATTAAATTAAATAAATATTATCATGTTCTAAATTTAAACTAATAACTTTATCTTCAAATTTAATTCTTTTATTTAATTAATTTCTCAATTAATTAAATATAATTAAATATTAAAATTTTGTAATAATTTTCTATTAAATTAAATCATTAATTAATCTTTTAAATAGAATTAATTAATAGAAAATACACCAAGGACTCATAAAGCAACATATGAAAACCCATCATAGAAGAACACATACAAAATCAAACTAAAGGGTTATAATCACTAATTAACATCATTTGACGCATTCGGAGGGTACTAACTCAGATACTTGTCCTAATTTTCAATTAGGACAAATGGCTTAAAGGTTTAGGATTTGGACTTAAGAATTTATCTTGCCTCTCTTACCATTGAGATAATGCGATAGGGTACGCTCATCTTGGCAATTTAGGGAAGTCGATACCTGGTACCTGTAACCTGCATAAAATCCACACATGTATAGACACAATATTCTAAGCTAAACAAGAATTGGTAGGAAGTGGCACATCATGTAGATCCTGACTAGCAACTGACTATGACTCCCTTCCTTAACTACATCAAAAACGCAATACATAAAGAAATAAACATGTGCACCATACACATGCATTATGGGGTAAGTATCCATAAGAAAACACATGTGATAATAAACCAACTAACTAATCATCATCAATAATTGAAAACACTAAATAATCATCATACATACATGAAATATAGAGTACCAAGTAATCTCATCATACAATCAACTAAATCTGAAACAATATCTGAAAATTTGAAAGTAATGCTACTAAACATTAAGTATAACACTAGCCTAAAAGAGTTTGGCAATGAAAGTAAAATGAAAACTAGGGGTAGGCACTACAATTTTACTATTTGGATTCTAGAATATTTATGTAGTTAGATCATTTTTATATTGTGAGATAATATGTAATAAAAACCTTTAAAAAGATCTCTGTGAAAATATAAAGAGATACATATTTATAAGGAAATATAAATACATGCATGTTTGTAAGGAAAAGAAAAGAACACTTACAAATGTACCTCTTCTCACCCTAGAAGATAATTGCAGAGCAAGGACATGTAGATAACAAGGGCACAACACAAAAATGAAATTTTAGAGCAAGGGCACACCACAACAATGAAATTACAGAGAAAGGGCATGACAACATTCATAGCTCTCCACCCTCATTCAAAGCTCTCCATAATTAAAAATAATGAAAAATGATTTATGTCATGTTTTCTTCTTTTTTAATGCTTGCAAAGGTATCACAACTACGATGCCAATATCTATATTGTGATGGTGCCAGGGAAAATCACCAAAAAAAAATGAAAATCACCACAAATTACACCACCATCGCAATTTGATCCCAAATCTTGTAATGTTTTCTTCTTTCTTTTTCTTCTCTTCATCTTCTTTCTTTTTCTTCTCTTCTTATTATTTCCTTTTCCTCTCTTCCTCTTCTTAATTTTTCATTTCTTCTTCTTCTTTCTTCCTATTTTCCTCTTCTCTTTTTTTCCTCTCATCTTCCAACCTTTTCTTTTCTTTCTCTGTTATCTTCTTTTGTTCTTCCTCCAACTTATTTTCTTCCTATAATTCTTTTTCTTTTTCTTCTTCTCTCTTCTTATTTTCCTCTACACTATTAGAGTTGGTTGCAGTTGACCATATTATGAACAATATTTGTACCATAATCCTTAAAAGGATCTTATGATATATCAACAATTACCTTAGTGCTATCAATATTCATATTATCTATAGAAATTATTATCTATGGAGTTTATTCTATCATCAAGGTGTCCTTTTTTGTTTCTACCACTGATATAACTATTGGTAAAGTCTTTGTAGACTTTTTTACTACTATTGTGCACTCTATTAGTGCTTCCTTCTTAGGTGTAGAAGTTATAAACTTGAAAATTTCTTGCTTTGTCTCCTTGTTCACTTCCTCATAATTACACCCATCAAAAAAATTATGTCCTTTTTTTTTTATTAGCAAGGTTTTGGTGCCCTTCATTATCCTCTCCATGCCATCATTACTATTTATCTCAAGAAAATTATGATCTGATTTTCTCTAATTCATCTATCTTCATCTAATATTTTTTTTTTGTTAATCAATCTATTCTACTTGAATCTTATGGTATATTCTCTTGTATATCTTCAAACCTTCTATTTGCTAATATCATATTCCTGACTACAACATTCTCTAATTGCAATCTTTCCATATTATTGTATAGAATGTAGAATTTATTTAATTGTACAAAGTTTATATTGTTAATGATTTGAATATTCAGATTTTTAACTTAAGGTTTCCATAGTTTATAACCCAAGAATTTCTTCACTTATATCTCAACTTTATCAATTTATTCAACTTATGATTTCTCTAATCCTTATGCATCTAACTCATTCAATTCAATCATTTATAGGGTCTTTCTTCTTTTTCCTAGTTTACTAGACATCTGATTGGTTCTTTTCCTTGAAGATGACTCAGATGGTTCTTGCTTCACCTTTGTAAGTCTTTCATACTTCCTAGTGCTAGGAGTGACTGATTGTACCTTGACAATGTTGACATCCTCTTCATTCTTATTCTGTGCAATGTATGGCTGCAGTTGTGAGACTATAGTGTATGATGCAATAGGAATCTATGTAGATGGTCCTAAAATTGTCACACTCTCTACTAATCATGAAACTACTAGTGGTGTAGCAATGAATATTTCTAATTCTCCACTTTTCCTCATCTCTCTAGGCTTCTCTCATTTTATCTATTGTCATACTTGTTTCATTCATAATGGATTCAATTTTCTTATCAACTTTCTTTTTGATATCCTTATTGTATAGATCAATATGCACTTCCTTCCTTTTCTCTTTATAATTCTCACATCTAAGAAATTATTCATCTCTTTTTGAATCAAGGATTATCTTTGTATATCCTTCTATTAATTCTTTAGTCATTTCATAGCCCATAGGGTCAATGAATTTGACCCTTGGCTCAACTTATTCCATGCATGTGACATATGTATCTACCGTGAAGTAAATGTCATTATTATAATACTCAACTAGTGATGGTGGTATTCTATATCTATGTTTCATTTTAGTCTAAAATAATTTCACCATTCTAGAGATATCTTTTTTTATCCTTTCTCTCATTGTTTTCTGAAATGATGAATGATCATGTTCATGGTGCATTTGATTCCATTCCACTCATAATTATGCATACTAGGAAAATTCTTCATAACTTGGAAGAATAGATGTATAATCAAAGTCTCAAATCTAAATTTTGTATTCTTAGTCTTCTTAATCCTTTCAATGTTATCAAAGATTTGTTGCTAAAGGATTTCAAACATATTTACTTTCTCTCTCTTTACTGAAATTAGGTAAGCTACATGAATAAATCCAATAGGCACAAAATTTATTCTGTAACTATTAATCTTATACTAAATAATCTCACTTAACACTTTGACATCAACTTTTTTAATCAGATCAAGTCTCATGTTTCTTCCATCAATTTTTTTTTTTTTTTTTGTAGTTTCCACTAAATTTTTCACATTCTTCTTGTTCACATGGTTGCAACCCTCATTTCTAAGGCACGTCAACTTGTGAATCATTTCATTCTCTATTATTACCAATATATCTCCTACCCAAAAATATTTAATGAATTCAAATGAAAATTATTCTTGTCCATTCATGGTTGTCAAACTTAGTGTGAAATATATGTCTGATAATATTTATCTCATCTAGGTGCTCATATCCTTCTTTCAAGGGTAAATCATTATTACAAACCAAACTCAATTCCTTTTAGATATCACTATCACCAATACTATCAATCTTATAGTGGATATAGGCTCTAATGTCTTCTATGTGTAAAACATTTGGAAAAAATTATGAAAATGCTTCTAATGGGTATACATTATTTAGGGCATTTATTCACATGACAAACTATTGGTGTATCTACTATTTTATATTAAAACCTTAGAATTTCAACTATATGAATGATAAATGCCTCAATTTCATGTAGCTAGGGCTTCCTGCACTTCATACCCCAAATCTCCTACAATTTTCTTTCAATTGCTATAGATTATCTCTTTACTTCTCCTTAACTCTTCACACAATCAAATGATGCATAGGATCTTAGTCACAATCCTTAAATCTTACCAAAACGAGTTTTATATTAATTGTGTGAGTATACAATTCATGAAAAGTTATTATTGATTATAGGTAAACTTGTTTTTCTTTTAAGCATATTCATATGGTCTCCAAATGACATGTACACTTAACCATAGCTTCAACTCATCATGTGCTACCTCATACTAACTATGCAAATGTTAACTCCCTATCTTCTATCTTTTATGTCTCTCTAATGTTTATTTAGTTATATAAGATGCTTAATCCAAATAGGGTAAACCACAAAAAATTGTTGACTTTAGTCTTCCTCCAAGTGCATCAAATGAGTGTTCTTCTAATACTAGGTGAAAACTTGATTGATCTTTTTCTTTGACAAATACATCTTTGAATTCTTCCACATGTTCTCTCAACTCATCTTTCTGACTATTATTGTTTCTATCATTCCTTTTGACATTTATGTTGTTATTCCTTTTGAAATTCAGATTCTAATTGATGTTCCTCATATCCATTCTGCAAAATCTTTCTATATGACCAAAGTTGTTGCATAGCTAGCATATTGGTGTGTTGTTTCATTGATTAGGTCTAGACTAGTTAACTGGTGTTCTACAATTTTTTGCAATATGTCCAAAGTTGTTTCATTTGCAACCCACAATGTTGATCCTTGTTTGATTAGTAACTTCATTTGATCTCCTTATTTCACCTACACGGTCAGTATATCTAAACATTCTACTATTATTATTACTATCAAATTTAGGTTTCTTACAAACAACTACTCTATCATCAAAACCATGACAATTATAATGATAAAAACTAGTAATAGGTTTGAATGACTTACCTATATAGTTTCTCTTCATATGACTAACTTCATTCCATATAAAGCATCTACCTTTAAATTTATACCTTACTTCCTTAGGTGATTCAACTTGCTTGCCCAACTTCTTTTGGTGCATCATTAGATTGACTTGATTTAATCTTATTTAGGTCATCCTTCTTATGTTTAGGATGTCTAAAATTGGATCTAGTTCATTTCTTGTTTCAGATTTTTTTGGTGACCTTTCTCCAATAAAATATCCAAGACCACTCTTACCATAGGAAGGTCTCTGAAAACATAATTGCTCATTTATTTATTTCTACTAGAATATAACTACCCAAATTGTTTCTTAGTCTAGGTTAACCCTCCTTTCACAATAGAATTATAATTCTCAAGTTCTATATTTTCCAACTTGATGGATTTAAGTTCAAATGTTATTTTTGTAAGTTGTAATCTTAGATATGTATTCTCATATTTTAGATATGACTCAACTTTTCTATCATCTTTCTTCAAGCTTAACATTAGTTTACTAATCATAACTCATGTTTCAGAATCTCATTTTCTTTCATCAATCTTGAAACTTCATTACTATATTTTTTCTGATCTTTAGATTCCTTTCTAGTTTTGAGATGATCAATCTTATCTTTTAATTTCCCAATGTATTCCTTTGAATATTTATATATTTCTTTTAGGTTGTGTCTTTCTTTAGTGAGAATATCAATCTTCTCCAGAGCTTCTTCAAGGTTCTTCTATAACTATTCCACATCCATTGGGATCTTACTCAAGTTGTTAAGCCTCTTCTAAGAAACTAAGCTCTAATACAAATTGTTAGAAATAGGGAATACTTATAGGGAAGTGGGTGAATTGGTATTCTAAAAACTTTAGCCCAAAAATAGATATTACTAATTGCCTTGTAACTTGCATATGAGTAGAAACAAATTATACTTAAAAATAGACATAACCATGCAATAATAGATATCATAACACCATATTTTGTTAACTAGGGAAATCCTAGCTAAAGGAAAACCCTAGTGGGGATGGTACCCACAAAAGGATCCACTAATCAAAAGCATCTGGTTAAAGATATTGACCCTGTTAGGAGTCTATTATTTTTGTATAGTGTCTCGTTCCTTGTTAGAGGACTTAGACCTTGTTAGAAGCCTTGACCCTATTATGAGTTGATTCAACCCTATTAGGATTTTCTACATATCCATATACAAAGGGATTTCCAAGCTGAGCCTACTAGCCAAACATATACATGAAAATGCAATTCCTTGATAGAAAAGGATGGATATAACAACATCTTGCTCATTGCTAATGTCTTCAATATCTGATATGTCACATGTTTTTCACAAAAATTTCTATCCTCTGATCAAATGTTAAAATTTTTGTCACATAAAGTTTGAATAATTTTCAGAAGAGTAACACTTTACTTTACATATTGTAATTCTCCTTTATATCTTTATAGTTCACAAAATATTGTACAGTCGGCCTTCAAGCTTTCACATGCTTAGACAAATAAACAATAATTCTTGCTCTCTTAGATTTTACATCTAGTGTGTAATCCCTAATTAGTCAAGTGCTTATTTTGTAAAAAAACATTCCTAAACTCATAATTACCCTTTTTTTAATGCCATGTTCCTTTCTATATGTTGTCACAACTAGTAAAATTGTCATATCTTCCTTCGTACTAACTATGTCGACTCACACACTTATACATTGTTGGTGTTTTGAAACATTCCAATTTTATATTACCCTGATTAGAATAGAATACATATAGGGGTATCTACTTCTCATCCTCAATATATCAATTCAGATACTAGGCCAACTATAAGGCTATACCCTTCTTCTACTTTAGGCTCTACAAAATCAAGGTGGGTAGACCTTAGATTCACTTATATAGTACCAATGCTAAAACATACACATGAATCTAACAAAGAAGATAAAACCCTTAATCTTCTAACACTTAAGAAAAGATCCTAGATATGAAATAGCTAATGATATGACCTAAGAAATTGATAAGCTAAGAGAGGGCATTCTTTCATCTCTTAAATGGAAAGGGAAATGGATGATTATAATGTTGGTTTCAGCAGATCCTCAAATATGAAATAGTAAGAACAAGTTGATCCTATAGATGAATAGTTCCTTATCTATTGGGGAATTCCAAGAATCACACACATACATCTATGATACCAGTGACATATTCCATACATCAAAATATCAAATATATCTTATCACTTTGTGAATCAGACATTAGTGTTCATAAAGACCTCATTCTTATGAAATATCCTTCTCAAATAACTAGCAACCCTATCAAATACATCGAGCATTTACTTGGCCCTTTGTTCCAACAAAAAAATTTATTAGACATACAACATTACAGGGATGGAAATGGGTCTAATTTATTTGTTCCTAAACCTCAAAACATTGCAAACTATAGAGATAGGAGATGAGAATACGAATGAAACTAAGAAGATTCTTGCTCATTTATATGCATTTCTTTGAAACTATGCATTATAAATGCATGCAAACAACTCATAAACCTCTAAATAGATTAGAACTATCTATATTAGCTCAACTAATATTGTTCATACAAGATATAAAAATATGTTGAAGAAATGTTCTAGAATCATAGGTCTTGATCCAACAATGACATGTCATAGACAAACTAGAACCAACCTTCTAGTCTCATAGTGAAAACTGCCACCCCTAAAAATGAATTAGAAAGAGAGAGATATATGAAAGGAATTTAATCTAGGATCTGATCTAGAAGTGACATTTTTCCACTTGAATCTACATTCCCTCTTGTTGTAAAACATCTCTCATCTTTCTAAAAATGAAAACTAATATGATTTTCATCATTATTCTATAAAACACTTGGAAATATCTCTTTTGAATGATGAAAACCATTGTGTTGCCTAAAATATCTAAAATGGTGATAATACCTTGATTCAACTAACTTGGAGGTAACAAAATTTTCCCCTAACTGCATTCATAATACCTTTTATGTTCATTCAGTTCATCATTTCCCTAGAAATCAAATTTGAACTATCCCAATTGAATAAAACAAACAAATGGATTCCTAATACTAATTTTTGAATAACTCAAACCAAGAGCTTCCTTTGGAAAAAAAAACTCTACAAATACAAATTTCATTCTCTCTTAGTCTTGGCAATATATAATAGTGCCATGTCCACTTACCAGAAATGCCTAGGGGATCAAAATGAAAAATAGGCTCTAGGACTAGTTTTAGGATCTGCATCTCATTTTAATATTTTGAATGCAAAAATTTAAAAGTTGCTAAAGTTTAAACTTTATAATATATCCATTTTTCATTTAAAATATCTTGCACGTGTTTTGAGGAGAAGAATAATTTTTTTTTTCTTAATTTCAAAATTTCCCTTTTATTATGCAATTTGGGTCAACCTAATTTGACCAAGCCTAACAAGTGTTGGCCCATGATTGGTCAAACCACTGCATTTTCATCTACCACCCAAGTGCCATGTGCCACCTTGTGATTGGCTAAATCACTCTACTTCCCATATGTCATTGATTGAGACCTGTTATCACGTATAGGCTAGGCACTTTCTAGCATGCACAGTCAAAAAATACCACATCGCATGCAAGAATCCACCTTTGTAACATGTGGCATATTGTGCCACATCAAAATCTTGGGAAGCATGTAAAATGTCATTCTATAGTTTTTCCTTCTGGTTGCCACTTGTTCACTTTTAGTTCATCTGACTAGTCCATTGTTCTACCACATCATCATCTCAACTGGTGTACTTTGGTCAAATTTTCTCCAAGGTTTCCTCTAGCTCACCATGGGCCCCATATGCAAGATCTTTCCTTATAAAGGCATTGTTTTTAAGACATCCTATTGATAAAGTGCTTTGCTATTAAAACACTTTGAAATTTCCCTCCACAAGAAATGTGGGATATATCCCAAATCCCCTTTTTTTACACTAGGAGCATAGAGCAATGCTATTGTCTATTTTAATGTTGTGGACTGTAACTCCTCTTCATCATATGTATTCTACCTTCTTTAAACTTGGCATTTTGGCTGATGAATACCCCCATTTGTGTGAGGCCTCACCCCGACCCATCCTAGCATTGATGACACACTATTATTTTGATACTCATGACTCGATATGTCAGAACATTATTATGCTATTTAGGATGTGTGATGATTTACTTTTAGATATTAGATTTCATCATTTAATGCTTTATGAACATGTATGATGATGAAGTGAATGAATGAAAAACTAACACTTTGATTATGCAATTTTAACAGCCAAAAATATATAAGTAGAATTAGGTAAACAATTGATTATTTGAAAAAATGGATGTGTTAATTTATATGATTTTTCTGATACGTAAATTACATAATGTATATGATTTCTTGAACCTACTGATGTGTGCAATGAGTGTTCAGGATATGTAGTCTTGAAACCTAATGGAAAGACGGAACTAAAACCCCTTGTTAATTTGTGCTATCATTGCATTGTCTTCTTTGAAGGTTGTTAATTGGTCTTAAAATTTTCCTAGCTTTTTTTTGGTTCATATTAATTCTTTAAGGCTTAGAAACATTAAATTTAAGTTCCCTAGGGGTAAGGGTATGGGTGGGGAGTACTTTCCACCCTCTTAGCCTCTTTGTTTGACTTTTAGAGTCAATCAAAAACCCTATTTTTGGTTGATTGCAAAAATTTATTGTATCCTACATGAGTGGGTGACTCAAACTCCATCTTGAGTTACTTGAAGTCTAGTTGAGTTAGGGATCATACTTAGACTCTTTTTGGAGTAGTTTTGGGGTTGTTACCCAATCTCTAGTTTTGGAGAAAGTTTGAAGATTGAAGGAAGAAAAGGAAAAGCTCTTCTCAACTTTCCATTTTACCGTAACTTTTGGTGAAGGTAGGAGTTCTTCACTCTTTGATTTTGTTTCTTCTTATTGTTCATGCTTGAATCATGCATAAGGCATTGTGACGTTCTTTGTTTTGTTTTCTTGTGTGTGGGATTGATTTGGAGGGATTTTAACTTGTTCTTGATGTTTTTCTTATGCTTGTCTTGATGTTTTTTTTTGAGGGGATTTCATGGGATTGTTTTGGCATTACTCACCCTTGGATAGGGAAGAAGTGGCCATGTACAAGGGAACGACCTTAGTTGGACCTCAATGGTGTAGAGTCTCCTCTCATGAAGAGAGGAGGGAAAGAGGGTAGGGTGTATGGGCCCCTACTTTTCATCACATTCCTTGTTTGATATTGTGAATTCTTGATATGGAAAGGAATGAAAATCCTTGTGGTAATAGCCTTGAAAGGGCATTGTGGAAGAATGGAAGTTCTTGAAGTTTTAGCCTTGAAAGGGCTATGTTATGGTATGGTGATTGATGTCTCCCATTGAGAAAATCCACCTAACTATGCTTGGACCTATTGTGTAAAATTAGGTTGGGGTGCATGCTTGATTTGTTCTTCATGTTGTAATGTTTCACCCCAGGTCAGCTCTTGTCTTCTCCTTATTTTCCTTGAAGAATTGATGATATCGAAAGAAAGTACTTGTGAAGGATTCATTTGAATTGTAATATTATGTAAAATTTATTTGAATTTTGATGTATTGGCAAAGACATCGGGGTTTCTTATTGGTTCTTTCCCGATGGAGCCTTGAACCAAGATGAATAATAGAGGAAGAAAAAGATTATGAAAACCTCCTTGTATTGCTCTCATGTGATTTCAAATTTTGCATATCTATGTGAGAAAATAGAATGATAGATAATATTTTTGAATTATGAATTTTCAAGTTTTCAATTATGTTAATGAAAAGTAATTTGATATGTTGAGATTTCCAATTCGATGTTTAAGTGTTAAGATGAAATAAAAATCCTACATTGTGATCACAAACTTATCTCTCTCCTTGTTAAATTTCATAATTGACACAATCAAATATGAATAAGAATTATGCATCACCTTGAATTCTGAATAAAAGGAACATACACCTTGTTGTAGGATGGTTGAGAAAATATGAATGGTAGGAGAAAAGGAAGAAATAACCTTATTCAATCCTTGTATTAGTATATTGTTCATGGGAAAATCTATGTTGTAATTGGGTTAGAACTCACTCTTAAGTTTTAAAAGAAAAATATCATCACTTAGAATTTGGCTTCAAAAAAAAAAAAATGCACCTCCAGGAGTGAAAAAAATAGTCTTTGGAAATTGTATGGAGAAATTTTAATCTCCTTTTTAGAATACAGAGAATCTTAGAAAGATTCTCTTAGCATCCTCCTAACTTATTAAATGTTCTAATCTTAAATATATAAACAAAAGAATATAAAAAGAAAGGGGCATACATGTTAAAAGAATTTATATATATTTAACTAAGTTTCTATCTACCTAATAAACTTTTTAAAGTAAATGCACTCCCTTTTTTCCCTTTTACCCTTGCTTGTTTTACCTTCTCATGGATAGGTGTGGACATCCCAACCACCTGCTAGTAGGAGCACACATCACACTTATGACATGTCATGTCATTAAGGAGGAGCAAGGTAAGTTTCAAAAGGGAAACATAAGTTTCATTAACTTTATTTCCTTCCCCCATATCTTCTCCCATATGTGCTCATCACTCACGCAAGAAAGGGAGGGGATAGGTCTATAGTGTGCAGACCCTGCATCGCTCTATCCTTTGGAAAGTATAGGCCCACTTGGCCTAGGAAAGCATTGAGTGTGGATTAGTTGAGAATGGGGGGGGGGGGGAATTGCCATTATTAAGTTTCAAATATACTCTAACTTCTATACCCTTTCTCCCTAAGTGCACATCTCATTGCATGGGATCTCCCTCACACAAGGGCAAAGGGATAGTCTACAACGTGTAGACTTGGGATTGTGCACTGCCATTGGACATGGGCCTATGTGAGGGGGCAAACCCACTTAATTTAAGAAAGGGTGGGTAGGCATAGGTCTTAGGATAGGGGGGGGGTTAGTATTATATTTGTGTGTATAGTTGTTAGTATGATTATGTTGTGTGGTTAGTAGTAATTAGTATGTAGTTTAGGGTAGTAGTTAGCATTTTATTTCATTTATTTGGTTGTTAGTATAGTTGCTAGGTTAGTTTAGGGGATGTTTTATTAGTATTAGTTAAGGATTGTTAGTTTAGATTTAGTTGTAATTTAAATTAGTTTAGATTTGTTAATATTTCAAATTAAGAGTAGCATTAATTTATAATTAAATTAGTGGTTGTTTGATGTTATTAGGAAGTAGTATAATATTTATATGTTAGTGTAGATGTTAGTATAGAATAGTGGCTTAGTTGTTAGATTGTTGATTGGTTCTAATTTAAAAAGTTTTAAATATAAAATTTGTATTTTTTTAAATTAAAATAATTTTAATTTTTTATTAATTAGTTTTATACTATTGTGAAGTAGCTAGATTAATCGTAATATTGACACTTTAATATTGGACTTCAATTTATAATAGTTTTGAATAAAGCTTAGTTTAACTTATAGATTTATTTGAATTAATTCTAGTCTCAATTTTAATTGTAAATGATAAATTAATTAATTAGATTGTCATGAGAACATTGGAGACAATTTGAAATTAAAATGTAGATAGCATAATTGACAATAATGTTTATCTCTATGGTATGTATATTAAAGGCTAGTTAGATTTTTGAATTAAGTTAGTTTAATCGTAGCTAGCATTAGTATTTAATTTGTTGTTAGTTAAGTCTTATGTATATTAAATTTTATTTTTATGTTTTCATTATCATTTATTAGTGTAATTTAGTTCTAGTATAATGAATTTTAGTTAGCTTCATTAACTAAAGTGATATGCCTTATTTTAGTAAACGTTAATATTATTTATTATTTTTTAAAGTGTTACGTTAATCATATCTAGTCTTGTTAAGCTAGAACTTAGTTTTAAAGTTGTCAAAATTTCAATATGTATATTTTAACCATAAATAATATTAGCTAGTTTTGTATATTTATTTTAGTTAAAGTTTCAAACTTAATTAAGTTTTATCTTGGTCGTAATTTTAATGTGTAGTTTCATGTATCATAGTGTCATGTTTAGAATAGTAAAGGATAGTTAGTGACATTCTTTTTGGAATCAATAAATGTTACACTCTTAATTAATTTTTAATAGAAATTTGATTAAATGTGAATTTAGTTTAATTGTTAAGAAAGTTAATCACTATGTTGTAAACATAACAAGTTATGTTAAACCAATATGATAATGTAATTGGTTTTGCATAGTTAAATTTAAGACCAATTTATATTGTTGTTCAATAATTTCACTTATATCATTGAAACCTTAATCTAATGATGAACCAAATGTGGATACCAATTTAAAAATGAGAATTTAACTTTATCAATGTATTTCTTCTCTCAAGCAAAAACTTAAGATGAACATAGTAGATGCATTCTTGCGAATCAAACTCTTAAACCTTTGAGAATCTTATTATTATTTATATTAAAAAAAATTGTGTGTGTTTTTCTCTTATATTTTGGGCACGATAATTTGGTATTTTTTGGTGGGCCAAGCTAAGGGACACATCGTGGCTCTTGCAATTTGTCCTTTTGACTCCCCTATGTTCCAACTTCCCTTCAAATGAAACTCAAACAACATAAATTTGTGGCTCACCAATCCACTTAAGAAACCATTCCAGACTTTCACACCAATAACTTGTTAAGGAGAAGAAGTCCCTTGGCATGAATAATAATTTTTTTCATAGCCTAGGAACGTTCTAGATGTGTTGCTGAAGGCAATTTTTACATCTTCTCATTGGCCAATTCAAGAAATTCAGTGCCATCATTTTGAGGGCATTGTTTAATGAGAAGATCTACTCTTTAGCATTCGATAAGCCTCTCTATAGGGTATAAAACCCTACCATAACATGTGTTCCTCCCTAATTCATACAATATGTAGATAGAAACTCTATTATATGTTATGGTTTGGTTTGTTTACATAAAATCTTGGTGTTAGTATAAATTATGCAAGCTTTACTCCCTCGTCCACTGACTCTACAAATTTAGATTGTTATATTTTATCAAATTCATTTTTGTTAACTTTGATTTATAAACATTGCTTGGAAGAGTATCTCTACAAAAAATCTATATTTGTAAAATTTACAAGATTGGAAAAATATTTTAATTTGGTATCCAATAATTTCTTGAGGCATATTATTTACATTTATAGAATTTGCACTAGCTTTTGTTGCAATGACTTTGGCAAGCATTTTTTTTCCAATTCCTAGAGGTCCAAAGAGAAAGATACTTCTAATAGGGCTTTGTAAGTTGTCCTTTGTAAAGGAAGCATCACTAAATTTGTAAGTGTATCTTTCACATTTTCCAAAACTCCAGTATCTTCAAAGCTCACTCCAATTTCATTCGGTAGAATCATACCATCCAGCAGTCTCACTTTATGATAATTGTTTGGAATAACATCCTTGTGTAACTCCTAGCAAATAGCTCCATAGCCCCCTGCATTGGAACTAATATAGGGAGGGAATATTTTAGTCTATTGTCACAATCCCATGGAATGGGAAAACTCTTCACTCCTATAGGCCAACCCTTCCTTATCCATTGATTGTTCGTCTCATTTTAAAAAAATGAAAACATGATGTGCATTTTGAAATGAATGTCTTCATTACTTAGTCTGAATAGGTTTATCCTCATGCCACCATCATACCACCATCTCTTATATTTCCTTTGGATTGTAACATTCTAATTAATCAAATTCATTCTAATATCTTTTACTAATTGGTGAATTTAGTTGGCCCCCAAAGTGGGTCTACATAAAAAAATCCAATTTCAAACAACTAATACCTCAAACTAATCTAATGAAAAATTGGCATTGATCAAGATTTAATTCAGTCACCAAGTAGAACTTTAAAGCTCATTTGACCTCTTTTCTAGAACTTGTCAATTTCATGCCAAGGGTTCCTCTAATCAGCTTTAAAAACTAACAAAAACACCTGACTGTCTCTAAAATTAGACATGGTCATTCTTTACTACACATTCTCTTACCCTATCGAATCTCATCTCATGATGAATTCTTAGTCAAAATATGTGACTATCAAAGTTTCTCTCTCAAAACTGCCTACAAGCAAACATGTCAAAAAACCATAAATCACATTCGGTTTTGGCTCTCGAAACATGTCAAACTCACACTTGAGAGTGTGAAAACTGGGGAATTGGTTCATTATCATGAGGAAAAAATAAATTTTGGATTTGGGAACATGACAATTAATTGAGCGAATGTGGTAAGTAGTCAAATTGGGTTACTCAAATTTGAAAAACTGGAAACACTGGCAAAAAAGAAATTTTCACAAATGGAATGGACCTAGGAAAGTGTGTAGATGGATTCATCAAGACTTGTAAATGGTAAAATCCATTTGATCTCTCCTATCATGGATTCAGAGTTATGACGTCCCAAAAAGGGATACTAATCAATTAGTACTTTATGACACTAGTAAAACTTTACAAATTACAAAAGGAATCATGTTCAAAAACTGATCAAACAAATCCATCATAAGCTCAAAATTGAAACACAACAAGTCTTTGACCTCTAAAATACAATTCAAAAGAAATTTTCTCATTTTATTCAATTGGATCAAAGTTATAACAAGTAAAATAGGGCCTACCAGAATTCTGAACAATTTACATTAGCATGACAATAATAAATGACCAAATTTGAGGGATTCAAAACCTAATCAAAGTGTGTCAAAATGACTTGAAATATGAAATATAGGTTTTTTGATAGGAATAATAGACACTTCTAAAGAATAAAGTTATGAAACATTATTGGGTATGAGATATTCAAATACAAACTATGCCTCCTATTGTTGTTTGACACTTGAGCAAAAATGCAGATTTGAAAATTGCTCAAAATAGAACTTCACAAAATGACTCATAATGAAAATTTATGTTTGTGAGATGAGTGGATATACTGAATTCAAGCTATTTAAAACATTAAACACCTCTTAGGCATCAAAAGGATAGGTGGGTACACATGCATTAAAAAGCACTTATAGGGCTTGATTTTTGAATGGTACTCAAAATTAAGGCTGCAATTTTGAGTCCCAACACACATATCATCTTGACACTTTGTAATATTTGTACCTAATTTTTCATATTCCAATAATGCTTCTTTCATTTGTACATATCAAAATTGTCTCTACTCTACTAGATAAACTATCTTATGCTTAGACAAATTTCAAGTCTAACTACATAATCTTCTTCTGCATATAATACCTTCTTCATACAAGGTATATGTTGCCATAAATGACAAATAAAACTCTTTTACAACTTATCCAAATTTCCAAGAAGATTTACTTTTGAAACTTGACTTCTTCATTTTCTCAATTTGACATTGCATCCACATCACTTTATCAAGTTTACATAAGCTCAATAAACCTCTTACTCTTATCTTCCCACTAAAATTGACTATGTTATGAAAATTAACATGACATAAACTATTGTGCCATACCTAAAAATCTTCAAATCTTGTAATAAAACAATTTTTTAAAATAGAATCTAGGTAGAATATGTTACCTCTTGGTTGTTTGACTATACCAACCAGATTACTAGCATTGTGATATATTTTTTACTCTTTGGTTTCAAAACTCCAATTGGTGGCCTATGTCATTCAACTATGGCATACTAAATTATTATAATTCACTCCTTGTACCTTGTTGTCAATAACACTAGATAGTTGAGGAAGTTTTGTTATTTATTGCAACATACATATTTTGGTATGTCATTGTGAAATTAGAGACAAAAAATTATTGAAGTATTAGATAGGTTGAAGCAGCACAAAGAGAGATTTGGTATGTATGAATGATAGAGTTTGAGTTATCTCTATTATTCTCATATTGGTTTTGACATATGAGTGACAACATACTTAAGTCATTTTCTTAATTCATGCTAAACAACTAGTGTATGTCAAGTGTAAGTTGTTAGATATAGAGTATGTATCAAGTAACTAGTAAGTGTTGAGTCACTCAAGTGTTAAGAAGACAATACATGTTAAGCCATTCAGATGCCAAGTGATCAATGGATGCCAAGTCATTTAGAGGTCGAGTTATATAATTGAAGATATAATGCATGCTGAGCATCAGACACTTCAAGTGTTGAGTAAAAAATTTTGGACATAGTTGTTTGTAATGGCAAAAATTTCTATACAAACTATTTTTTGGTCAACTTAAGGATTTTTTTATGGTTCTAAGATGATAAGGATGAATCTACATTGTAGATTTCTATGTAATACATGCAACTAGTCAATTGATGGGATGTTTTAAGTGGAAAAATGGGTGAATCACAACTATTGATTCACACCTAACCCTAAGTCACCTAAGTCTTCATGAGGAGGAAAAACCCTAAAAGACATAAGTGTAGAATGAGAGAAGAGAGAGGTTTGCATGTTCAAATAGAGCATTCATGGTTATTAAGGAGTTTTTAATTGAGATACATTGCAAAATTAGTTAGTGGAGAATAGAGGAAAGAAGTTAGAGGATAGAAGTGATACATCTGATTACAGAGGATCAAGTACACATCAAGAAAGAGGTGATCTATTATCTAGTAGTAGAGTACTAACTAAAGGATCATTTTTGAGAGATTCTACTAGGTGAATCAATTAAATCTCTTAATAGTGTAGTCGTAATAGGTCACTATAAATCATTTAATAAGGTGCTTACTTCATTGTAAGTTAAAGTCCATTAATTGAGCACACTTCTAATAGGGTGTTGAAATCCTTTAATAGGATAAGATCTAACAATCTTGTAAGCCTTTAATAGGTCAAACCTTTCATAGGGTAGATAATGTTGGAAATTTAGATGGAGTAACTAAGACTTGGGCGGGGGGATGGGGGGTGAATAAGTTACCACAAAAACAAATCCACAGAACTGTTAGATGTTAGATAAAACTAATTACTATTGTCACTCAGTAAACATACAAAAATTGTTGTAACTCGGTAGATGCAGTGTATGTTATACTTATTACTAATTTTAAACATTCATACTGATTAAAATATAAGCATGAAAGAAATAACTTGAACACATGAGACACCAGATTTAATGTGGAAACCCAATATAGGAAAAACAACTAAGCAACTAGCTTTTGATTTTCACTCTTCTAAAGTGAGCCCTGTTAGGAGCCAACTTGGTTAAAGGTTACAAAATACACTATCAGGTGTGACTTTGTTAGAGGATTTAACCACCCTATAAGGAGTGGCCTTGCAAGAGGTCTTTAGAACAATTCAATAGAACTATCACCTAGTTAGAGGATTTACAACTAGCTATTAAACCAACTTTGTTAAGAGATTTTGAAATCACTACTACAATGGTAAGAAAGTAATAATGAAATGACCTGAATGAGATACAAATAATTTTCTAATTATAGATATCTTTTCTACTTCAGACTAGATCCTTCCGATCAAATATAACTTTTCTACTCCTCGAGGATATCTAACCATTTTTCAAATTTGCTCACACTTTCCTTTCCAAACAATCAATACACTTCAATACTTTCTCATACAGTTTAGAATCTCAACTTAAAATTTTATTTATACCATTAATATTTATCAAGTCAGCCCAATTACAACTTAAAATTACCAATAATCATTACCTCAATCAGCTAGAATCAATACTTGAAATAATTAAACTTCATTTCTTGAATTAACAAAATCCTTCATTTCCCAACCTTGCTTGGTAAACACTAATCCTAAAATTATTTCTTGTGTTAAAAAATAGAAGCTTGGTTAACACTAAAAATCAACAAAATTCTTTGGAAACTGAGTGACCTTGGTGAACACTAACTTCTAACCAACTTTCCTTTGTTAACCATGAGTGCTCAGTTAACACTACTTTCTACCATAATTTCCTTCAATGGCTGAGTGAGCTCAATAGACACTATCTATGTAGAGTAATTTCTAGGAATGTTTGGTAGACATATAAAATTTCCTTGTTAAACAAGTGAGCTTGGTAACCATTATCTACCAACTGATATTACATTTGTGTAACATAAAAGACAACACATAATTAGACAATTGTATCCAACGATCTCCCTCTTTACCATTGATGGCAACACAACATGTCATAGCACAATGAAATTTGAACATAATAGTTTCTCTAATAGAAATAATTTCCCTCTTAGATTTTATGCTACAAACTTCTCTAATACAACAATCTCCCTCTGTGAAGAAATTACATAGCTTCTTCTCCAAATAGATATGACAGTAAACTCTCCCTCTTTGACAACACATGCCAAAGACAACACATACCAAATGAATATTAATTTACTTTGAGTATTGATTCATATGCAATGTTCTCTTGACTATGCTACATCAATTGATAGATCTTCAACTTGGTTCTTGTTGATGCATCACTAAAACTTTATTTTAGTGAGCTTCAGATAGAGGAATGACCCCTAACTTACCTCTTAGATACAAGAATGCATCATTAGGTAATGGATTGGTGAATATGTCTAAAATCTATTCTTTTGTATGGACATACTCCAATCTAATTTCTTTATCCTACATCAATTCTCTGACAAAGTGGCATTTTATAGCAATGTGCTTGGTTTTGGAATGCATCACTAGATTCTTTGATATGTTAATTGCACTTGTATTATCACAAAACATGACAATTGGTTCTTTGATCTCAACCTTCATGCCTTCCAACAACTATTTAAACCAAACAATATTAGAATAGCTCACTGCTACTACAACATATTCTACTTTTGCTATAGATTGGGATGTGCAATTTTGCTTTTTGCTTGTCCAAGATACCAACCTCTTTCCAAGAAAGAATGCTCCATCACTTGTACTCTTTCCGTCATCAATATTTCCTACCCAATTAGCATCAATAAATACTTTTAAGTCTATATTCCCTCCAAGTTTATACCATAAGCCATAATCTTTAGTGCCTTTCAAGTATCTAGAGATTCTTTTGATTGCCATCATATGATTTTCTCTAGGTTTTATTGAGAATCTTGCTACTATAGTAACTACAAGAGCAATATTAGGTCATGTGTGAACTACATACTATAATTTTCCAATCATTGATCTGTGTAAGGTCTAATCTACCTCTTTTCAATCATCATCTTTGGTATGCTTTAATCCAGTTCACATGGGTGTTCCAATTGCTTTTGAATCTTCCATACCAAACTTCTTGAGTATCTTCTTGATATACTTAGATTGAGTGATGTACATACCATTCTTACTCTATTGAATCTGAAGACCAACAAAGAACTTAATCTCACCAAACATAGGCATTTCAAATTCTTTTTTCATTTGTTCTAAAAATTCTTTGCATAGATCATCATTCCTTGTAAATAAAGTATCATCCACAAATATTTCTACCAAAATAATCTTGCTATCTGGTCCTTCTTTGATGTACACACTATTGTTATCATTAGTTCTTTGGAAACCAATCTGAATAAAGTAGTTATGCAATCTCTCATACCATGCTTTAGGGGCTTGTTTCAAACCATAAAATGTTATGTGTAATTTGTAGACGTTATCCTTTTTGTCTAGATCAACAAAACCTTCAGGTTGTTCAATGTAGACTTCTTCATCAAGAATACCATTGAGAAAGGTAGATTTAACATCCATCTAATATACCTTAAATCCTTTGTGTGCTATATATACAAGTAAGGTCCTACCACCTTCCAATCTTGCAATAGGAGTAAAAGTCTCACCATAATGAATTCCTTCTTCTTGATAATATCCTTAACACAACAATCTAGCTTTGTTTCTTGATACCTTACCATCTTTATTCAACTTATTCTTGAATACCCATTTTGTTCCAATCACATTTTTGTCTTTAGCCATAGGTACAAGAGTTAAGGTTTTGTTCTTTTCTATTTTCTCTATCTCTTGATTCATAGCCTCAATCCAACTTTCATTTTCTAATGCATCTTTAGCTTTTTTAGGTTCAAAATTAGCAAGTAAACATGTACCTTTTAGCTTACTTCTTGTCATAGAACCTTCTAATTTATCTCCAATAATTTGATCTGGTGCATGATGCCTTTTGACATACTTGGCCAATATAGGTTCCTTGCCTCTTGAATGAATTGCATTGTCATCCTCTTGAACTTCAACTTTAGGTTATGGTTTCTTAGACTCAGTAGGCATTGGCTCAATACTTTTAGAATGTGACTCAAGTCCTTGTGACTTAGTTTGAACTTCTTACAACTCGGTGACTGAGGAAGACTCGGGAGTAGAAGTCTCTTGATTGACAAATGTGTCTAGCAATGTATCAAGTTCAATGTAAACAAATCTCCTATAATCTTCTTGTTCCTTTTTGCTTTCTTCTTCAGTCCTTTCTGTAAACTCATCTACTTTCACATGTGCACTTTCTATGATTTTGTGAGTAGACAAATTCAAACATCTATATGCCTTACTCTTGCAAGAATATCCTAAAAATAAACCTTCATCACCTTTCACATCAAATTTTACTTTTCTAAAGTCTTTCAAGATGTAACATTTAATTCCAAATAGTTTTAGGTAACTTGTATTGGGTTTATAGCCATACCATAACTCGTAGGGGGTTTTGAATGAGTCCTTCTTCAACTATACTCTATTTAAAGTATGAACTACAATGTTAATAGCTTCCTTCTAGTATTTGATAGCAATTTTCTTTTTAATCATTAGAGTCCTTGCACAATCCATGATAGATCTATTTCTCCTTTCAGTTATTCCATTATGCTCTAGAGTTCCAGGGGCCGATACCTATCTTTTGATTCCTCTTTCAATGCAAAATTTATTGAATTCATTGGAGATGAATTCACCACCTCTATCTGACCTTAAGAATTTAAATCTTTTCCTTGTTTCCTTCTCTACTCTTGCCAAATACGATTTTAATTTCTCGAATGCTTCTGACTTCTCTCTTAGATACATAATAGTCATCAACAAAAAGAATGAAGAACTTTTCTCCACTATAGCTCTCAATTTCAATAGGTCCACCCAAATTAGTATGCATAATTTCCAAAATATCTTTAGACTGACAGTTTTTACTTTTAAAGCTAGTCTTTCCCATTTTACCAATCTGACAATCCTTGCATTAACCAACATTAGGTTTCTTCAAACTAGGAATGCCTCTTACTTTCCTTAACTTTATTATTTTCACCATGTTGCCAATGTTTACATGACATAACCTTCTGTACCATATCCAACTTTCTTCAATTTGAGCAATAAAACATGAACACTCACCAAGATCAAGATAAAAAAAGTTACTTTTTGTTTGTTTGCCTGATCCAATCAGTTTTCCTTTGTCATCTAGTAGTCTTGCCTTTCCATACATGAATTTCAATTTGAATCAAATGTTGAATAGTTGTGCCACACTCAATAGATTATATTTTAGTCCTTTATCCCAATAGGCACTATCACATACAAGTTTTTTGGTTAATGAGATTTGACCTCTTCATTTTATATAGCAAGGTCCATTGTTTCCAAACCTTACACTAGCACCATCACAGTCTTCAAAGTGTTCAAACTTTGTTTTGTCACCATTCATATGATGTGAACATCCACTATCTATAATCCATATATTTTTTCTCACATGAGAGATAAGTTATCTTATCTTCATCATCATCATCAAATTCATCTTTTATAGCAATGCAAACTATTTCATTTTCACTATTATCAAAATCCTTAGCCATAAAACATGGTTTCTTACCTTTGTCCTTGAATGATTTGAAATCCATCTTGCCATTGCACTTGTGACCTTTCTTCTCATCCTTACTAGCTTTGTTTGGGCACCTAGCTACAATATGACCAATTTCTTCACATGAGAAATAGATTAGAGTAACTTTACCTTTGTATTTTACTCTACCTCTAGAATATTTCCTTGCAAGTAGAGCTTCAACAACTTCAAAATCACTATCAAAACTTTGTCTGATTCTTCTTCACTTTTTGACTCAGTGTCCTTTATTTTCTTGCCTTTTTCCTTAAGTGAAAGCTTGGCCTCAAATGCAAAGTCAATATTCTTGGAAGCTAGAACATAAATGTCACTGTTATCTAGCTCAAAGGTCGTCAATCTTCATACCATGGTATCCAAAGTTATCTTATGATTTGTCTCAAATATTCTTTATTGAATTGCATATACTCTAATTGCATAAATGGGAAGACATGTTCTAAGAACTTTACTTACAACTATTTCTTCCTTGATCTCTCGTCCAAAAGCTTTGATTGCATTGACACTTGCTTTGATCCTTTCAACATATTTGGCAATTTTTTCATCCTCTCTCATTCTCATCTGATTAAATTATCCTCTAAGGCTTTCTACTTTGGCTCTCATCACGTTGTCATCACCACTGTAGATATATTTTAGCTTGTTCCACATTTCAAAGGCAATTTTGTGGTCCTTGATATCATCAAATTCCTCATAGCTTAGAGTAGATGAAATGTCTATCATCATGGTGTTATGAGTTTTTTTCTTAGCAATGTCACCAAAAAATAATGTACTAGAAGGAGTTGTGTATTCTTCATCAAGATATTTCAATCTTGAATCACCAATGGAAGCTAGATGAAGTCTCATGAGAGCCTGCGATGCTCAAAAGTTATCTTTGTTAAGCCTTGGAATTTCTCTCTTGTAAGACATCCTGATCTTTACCTTAGGTCCTTGAAACCTTTCCTACAAGCACCAAAAGCTCTGATACCATTTGTTGGAAATGTATATGGAGTAACTGAGAGGGAGGGTAAATCAGTTACCATAAAAAAAAATCCACAGATCCCTTAGATGTTAGATAAAACTAATTACTGTTGTCACTCGATAAACATATAGAAATTGTTGTAACTCGATAGATGCAATGTATATTATACTTATTATTGAATTTTAAACATTCACAGTGATTAACATTTAAGCATGAAAGAAATAACATGAACACATGAGACACTAGATTTAATGTGGAAACTCAATATGAGAAAAACCACCAAATAACTAGCCACTAATTTTCACTCTTCTGAAGTGAGCCCTATTAGGAGCCAACCTAGTTAAACATTACAAAATAGACTATTAGGTGTGGCCTTATTAGAGGATTTAATCACCCTATAAGAGTGGCCTTGCAAGAGGTCTTTAAAAAAATTCAATAGAATTGTCACCTTGTTAGAGGATTTACAACTAGCTATTAAACCAACTCTATCAAGAGATTTTGAAATCACTGCTACAATATTAAGAAAGTAACAATGAAAGGCCTAAATGAGATGCAATTGATTTTCTGATTATAGATCTCTATTCTGCTTCACACTAGATCCTTCCTGATTGAATATAACTTTTTTTCTCCTCAAGGATATCTGACCATCCTTCAAATTTTCTCACACTTTATTTTCCAAAAAATCAATACACTTGCACACTCACTCATACACTTTAGAATCTCAACTTGACATTTTATTTATACCATTCAGATTTATTAAGTTGGCCCAATTACAGCTTACAATTACCAATAATTATTACCTTAGTCAGCAGGAATCAATACTAGAAACAATTAAACTTCATTTCTCAAATTAACAAAATCCTCCATTGGTTGACCTTGCTTAGTAAACACTGATCCTAAAATTATTTCCTATGTTAACCAACAGAAGCTCTATTGACACTGTGAACCAACAAAATTCTTTGGAAACTGAGTGAACTTGGTGAACACTAACTTCTGACCAACATTCCTTCATTAACCATAAGAGCTCAGTTAACACTACTTTCTACCATAATTTCCTTTGATGCCGGAGTGAGCTTAGTAGACATTGTCTACGTAGAGTAATTTCCAAGAATTCTTGGTAGACACAAAAAATCACCTTGCTGACCAAGTGAGCTTGGTAAGCACTATCTACCAACTGATATCACATTTGTGTAACATTAAAAAGAACACACAATTAGACAATTGTATCCAATAGATAATAGTTTAAGACCAAACATTGTAGCCTTCACTAGATACACTTTATTTCTAAAATAGTGGAGATTTGTGTGTCTCATCCCCACCACAATTTTACCTTTTCATTAAAAGGTTTCTAGGTAATCAAATATCTTGTGTCATACATGTGTTGAATGTTATTTTCTTTCATGTTGTAGATGAATATGTTTATGTAGCTATTTCAATTTACATAAAAATTGTGAGATGGATGTGTATTGAATGAATGAATTTTTAAATTTTTGAAGGATTGATTCACACCCCCTCCCCCTCGTCCCCCTTTAAGTTTACTTTTCTTACTATATTTTTAGCAATTGGTATCAAAGCATTGGTTCTCTAGAAAGGAAACCTTTGCAACTTTGAGGAAAGATCTTGGAGATTAAAGTCTACAAGTTGGGAAATACTATTGAGAATCAAAAGATTGAAATCTGGCTTGCCCTACATTAGCTGAATGAAGCAATAGATGAGTTTTAAAACTCATTAAATAGAAGGAAAGAGATAGCTATTGAAGAGAATGACACACAATATTGAGAGATACACACTACTAATTTTTTTGCAAATGGAAATACAAGTGAATTTGTTGCAACAGTTGTAGATTTGATGAAAAAGAATGGTGCCCTACCTAAAGAGGTTCAAAATCTTAAGATAGAACAAGAAGTCCAACAAATATTTCTCTATGAGGTGACTAAGTAGAGAAAGAAAGATGAAAAGAAAAAGTCATGATTGAAGATGACAAAAGGCTACTGAATAATAGATTGGAAGAGAAGGCATTAGAGGTGAATAGTATTGCTCACATGCAACTAGAAACATTGAATCAAATTATAATTTCTAATCATGAATTGAATGGAAAAGATATTTAAATAATACAAATGAGAAAAAATAATTTGTTAAAATTTTCAGTAGACCTAGTGAAGCCATTAAGTATTTTGAGAAATAGATGAGATCTCCTAGATCTAATAGTGATAATACTAGATTGGGTTACACCTTTAATAAAGAAGGATAATTATCTAAAAGTGTTGAATAAAGAAGAAACAAAGGTAAGAACTACAAACCCACTTGTCATAAGTGTGGAAAGATAGGTCATATAACAAATGTTTGTAGGAGAAACAATGTAAATCAGAACCCTAAGAAGAAATTCATGGGTAACTATCACATGTGCAACAATCAAGGACATCAAGCACATGAATGTAAGAGGAAGCCATCAATCACACAAAGATTTGAAGGTTATGGCTACAACTATAAGAAGTATGGGCATAGAGTATATGAGTGTGGATCAAAGCCTAACTAGTCATCAAATAAGAAAGCCAAGGTAAACCATAGTAGAAGATCCTACAATTGGGATTAAAATACAACATCTAACTATCACTATTGTCAAGAGTATAGACATGTTGCTGAAAATTGTATTAGAACACATTTCAGAAGTGACTACAAAAGATGGTTGAGTCAAATGACATGTTTTAGCTATTTGAAGACTAGTCACATAAGAAGAAATTGTCCATCCAGGTCAACAGCACCTAGCAGTAAGTTCAACTATAAAGGCAAAGGAAAGGTTGATGTTGAAGAAGTTAGATTGCAGATGAACAAGACATGGAGTAAGAAGGAATATTGTAGCACATCAAGTTCAAATGGAGTCAGTTCATCTAATGGATCAAGTGATAAGACCACCTTGAACTAGACAATAAAGAGGTATATGTCAGACTAATATTTCAAAGATCAATTTTACATTAGTTCCAAGGATTTAGTTCTGAAAATATCATGCATGCATGAAGTAAGATGTAATGTATTGGTTAGAACTTATAAGAAATCTATAAGTTTTCATGCCGTTGCTGAGTGTGAAAATTTTCACTATGGTTGTCAAGCATAGTAGGAATTACATGGAAGACAAGTGAGTCAAAATTTCTCTTGGATCCAAGCTTACAGTTGTGTAAGAAATGAGTATTTATTGCTAAGTTCAAAGGGCTATATGGTCAATTTTTGACTCATTTGAAATTATTAGGGATTGAAGAGAGCACAAAGAGTTGGAGGTGAATTGGAGAAAAGGATTCAAGAATTTTGAAAACTAAATTCAACTACTACTTGACACAAGTCATTAGATTTTTCAAGGTATTTATCGTGTCTCAAGCTATGCTTCTTGAATTTATGCAAACCTTAGTTGTTATATTGTCTAGTTCTTCTTCTACTACAATTAAGGAAGGAAAAGAAGTTTTGAATGTTCAATTGATAAGTAATGAGCTCAAACAAGCATATTTGTGGGAAATTCATGACATTACATATAAATGAGACCTATCTGGTGCATTATCTATGATACCACCACAAGTTTTGATCAAACAAGATGTAAGGTGTTTCTACACTTGTAAGGTTAGAAGCATTGGAGACATGGAAATAAGATTGTTTTATGGAAAATTTTATAAGAATGGAGTATTGAAAGAAGAATACAAGGTTGTAGAGAGAAGAGGGTTAACCCATGCCCTAGATTTTCCAACCATGTTCAAGATAGAATGAATAAGGATTGTTCTTAGTAGAATTCATGAAGATTTTGTATGGTTTGAGGATGGCCTTATCAAAATCACAAGTATGATTATTCATAGTGATAGGGTATCCAACCCTAGATAGACCTAAGACAATGAGGAGTGATGCAAAAGAGGCAATTAAGAAGGATATAGGGTTATTATGGAACAAGAGACAAATGACCACAAACACAATTATTGATCCCATAATTGCATTTGTAGTGAGAATTATTACACATAAATTCTTTCAATTTAGAATTTTAAATAGAGTACCATGTATGGCTATGGATTTGGGTAACAAGATTGTGAAGAAAGACTATTCTTATGACCTTGTTGAGTTACAACTCTAGCAATTATCTAAAAACTTGGGAGTCATAAGGAAAATTTAAAATGCACAATGCAAATTTGGTTAAATACTTGTTTACATATTTCTCTATGTGTAGAACACTTTTCCCACATTTGGGAAAATTTCTTGGAAGACAACAGGTTAGTTTCACTATAGATTGGTGAATTTATAGGGCATTTGGGAGATAATTTTGAGCCTATGATGATTAGTTACTTTGAAGACTTCAAGAAGTCAATGAAAAAAAGATAAAAGATTCTAGTATCACTAGTAAAGAATAATTTCAATGATGTTTATTTTCTAGTTGATGTTTATTTCACATATGTACAAATTGTTCCAAGGGTGAGATGGCTCATACCATTATCTTATGATATTAATGTTGATGAGGCATCTACATTCATCACTACTTTACTAGAAAAGGAAGTAGATAAGGATGCTACTACCTTTGGAGACTATTATGTAGCAAAGTCAAAGATAACAATAGATTTGAAGACAACTTTTTTGATGAGGAAAAAGAATAAGCTTGTGAAGAAACTAAAGGAATAATTTAGTGAAGGGACAAAAGGACATAAAGAGGAAGAATATGATGAATATGCACCTACCCAAGCACAACTTTCTCTCACACAAGGTCAAGGTGAGGACCAAGGAGAAGACAAAGTGGAAATTGATGAAGGTGGCAATGGAGAAGAAGCTAATGAAGCACCTTTTTCCATAGAAGAAAAGAATAAAAAAGAAAAGAAGCCAATAGAAACAAAACCTAAAAAGGGTTTGAAACCTTCACAAAAAAAGCCTACAATTCCTATTACTAGGGCTAGCACAAGAGCTACTACCAAGAAGATTCAAGAAATTCAAAAGCCTAAAGGCAAGAGAGGAAGTAGAACCTAAGTAGAAGAAAAGAAGGAAGTATATTGCCCTACTTAAATCAAATGAGGAGAGGACTAAATCAGATAGTAATAGTCAATTCAAAGTGTTAAGTCATTGTCCATATTCTTTGGACAACTTCTATGAAAATATCAAGGATAATGTTGATTTAAGGGGATTTACATATGTTCAGTTTGATAAACTTGGGAAATTAAATATGGATAAAGTAGAAGAGTCTATATATGCTATGATGAATTTTTTTAAGATGACTCCAATTGAGATGCCAACTCTTTACCCAAGAGCCTATATGATAGAGTTGAGAAAAGGTGGAAATATAGTCTCATGATAGAGAGGAACATTAGAAAGACTACACCGGCAAGAGTGATGCCAAACTTGGGACAATTGGTGATGACAAAAGCTACTAACAAATATAACGTAATATTTTCTCCAAAGTACCAAGCTTAATATTTTACAGAACAAAATTGAAGCTATTATTCAACAAAGCATACAAATATGGAAGGTCATCTATGGTTTGACAACACAAAAGGCTATTGAGAAGGCACCTATGTAAGTAGGTGAAGTCAAAGCACAATAATAGGTAATTGAAGTAAATAATTATGTATTTGTAAATGAATCACATGGGGAAGGCACTAAAAATTAAATACTTGAGGAAGAGAAACAACAAGACTAGAGTGTACCAGAAGTACACATGTTGAGTGCTAGTCCATAAGAAAATGTAGTAAAGGTTAGGCATGTGTGGTGTAGGAGCACCTAGGCAAACATCTAGGCACACCTTGGAAGAAAAAGAAAAAAAAAGGATCTTTGGTATACTTACAAGTGGATTGGAATATGTTGAAGTCTATAATGGTTAAATGTAATGAACAATTTAATGTTAACTTGAAAAGTCCTAAAGATCTGGATAAAGGATTTAGACATAAAAATGATGTAAGGGTGGCCAATAGTACCAACAAGGGATCTAGATTGGTTAGAGGAATAAAATAGGTCCTAGGGGGTATTATAATTATTATTAAGTGGTAGATACAAATAAAGTATGAGTGAAAACATTTTAATAAGGTTTTAAAGTCAAATTTTAAGTCTTAGTGGCTATATTTTGAATTAGGAGGGAAAACTAGTATTTGAGTTTTAAACATTTGTTATGGATTCCAAAAATTGAAATATGTTTGGGGAATTTTTATTTCATACTATGTATCCTATTAAAGTCATAGAATCATCTGATTGAAATATTGTACAAACTCCATCGGCATTGTACGGATTTGGCAATTGGGATGCAATAAAAACTCCATTTTTGACCATTTTACATTAGATCTTTTTGTTTGGATTGGTTTATAATTGCTACTTTATGTTTTTAAACTTTTGGGAATATATCTAAACCATTTCTACTACATTAAGATAAATAGGTTTTCATTTTACCAAAAGTGTTGATTTCAAGCAACTTTTGCAACAATTTGTGCAAGTTTTGGGCACTTTGGAAGCATTTGGTCATTCCATGGATGTAAGAATATGATTCCCATGAAATGAAGCTATATTCTAATGTACATAATCATTATAAAAATTATTGGGAAGGATTTTGCATGAATGGAGGCTTCTAATGTGTTTTTGGTGGCTATAGGTGCATGAAATGCATGCCTAGAGTGTAGCAGCTGGAGATCTATCCATTAGAGAGTAGTATTTTATGGTAGATATCATCAAAACATAGCTTGGATATGGTGAATAAACCTTGAATTTGTTGATATTGTCTTGGGAGATCATACATTGAGAAAGCCCTAGATTTGAGGGTTTGTAAGAGGCCAAATTGGGGGTTTCTTATTTGCAAAGGTTGAGGAGTCAAATTGATTTGATTTTCCTTTGATTGAGATGATTTTTGAGGACTATTGAAAGCATAAATATTTTGATCTGCAGTAAGAAAATACTTTCTTTGTAAAATCACCCTATTTTATGCCTAAAAAGTGTGACAAGTTTGGTGATCTGGTTGTTGGTCCAAAACAACCTATACTAAGGTTGACATATGTTGAAGAAGGCAAAAATGGGTATCTAAAAACCTTTTTTTGAGTATATCTTTGGAAAATTTTGGAGAAAACTTCAAATCATTCTTGTTGTAGACCTAGTTGGGGGCAATTAGGCCTACTAGGCAATATGAAGTATTTGAATGTTAGGATTGGGTTGATGGTCTAAAACCACTTGGAACCTCTTGAATCCATCTTAGATAATTGAAATACATCCACCATAGACATTGGGAGGGTGTCAGAGTTGTAGAGTGGATAGTTGTTGTTTGTGGGTTTGGGGAACATAGCCTTTCCCTTGAACATTTTCACTTTGTGAACTTGGTTGGACCACATCACACTTATCCCTTACATCAATTGGTATCAAAGCCTAGTAGCATCCTAGGCTGAAAGAAGAAAAGAAGTATTGGGGTCATTTTCATATTTGATCCTTATTAAATCCTTTCATCATCCCTTACCTTTTGAGCATTCCTAGTGGGTCTTGGTACTTGAGAAGATGTCAGAAAGAGAGGATGATGAGATCCCTCAAAGGATCACCAATGCTAAACTTGCAAAGCTTGTGAAGGAAAAAATGGTAGAGAATACAAGAATAAGAGAAACCCTTGAACAAGAAAGAAGGGAAAAGCGTGAGAAGGACAAGGAAATGAAAGCCTTGATTGGCAGATTAACCATACTAAAAAAGAAGGGAAAAGCCAGATTGGAAGAGGAAGATGACTTTGAAGATCAAGATGAAAAATATGTCCCTTTGAGAGAAGAGGCACAATTATCTCCTAAGGAGGAGAGGATGTCTAGGTTTGTCAAAGCCATAAGGAGTGGTGATGCAAAAGGAAGATTAGACTTACCTTTGTATGTAGGTAAGATGGATGATGAAGAACTCATTGAATAATTCAGCACTATGGAGAACTACTTTATGTTTGGGAACATAGAGGACAAAGAGAAAGTAAGAATTGCTAAGACTCTACTAAAAGGGCATTCCTTACTTTGGTATGATTGTGTACAGGTAGAGAGTGTAAGAATGTTAGACCCAAGATTACTTCTTGGTATACTATGATGGAAAAAATGAAGAAAAAACTTTTACCTAGTGACTACAAGGTATAGATGTACAATAAAATGCAAATTCTTAGGCAAAGAGACTTCAATGTACAAGGGTACATTGAAGAATTTTATAAGTTGGATACCAGAGTGGGTCATGATAAGGATGCAGAAGAGAAAATGGCAAGATACTTGAGGGGGCTTAGATTCAAAATTGAAGATGAATTAAGTCTTACAACCCCTAGATCTATGGAGGAATATTAAAAGTTTGCCATAATGGCTAAAGAGTAGTTGAAGATAAGAGAAAATAATAGTGGTGGTAGTGGAAGTGAAAACAAAGGTAGAGGAGGAAAATCTATTGATGAGAAGAAATGAGATAATGAGGACAAGAGAAAGAATGATGATTCAAAACAAAGAGGAAGTGGAAAATCTAGTTATGGTAGAGGCAGTAGTACATTCACTAGTAAGTGTTTTAATTTTTGATTCATTGGGCACTAGTCCTTTGGGTGTCCTGAGAAAGACACTGATCACAAGAAGGTAGACAAGAGAGTTCACTTATCACAAGGAGGGGAAGAAGAATGGAAAGACAAAGGAAAGGCTATAGAAATTGGAGCATATAAGAAAGGAGAATTATTGATGGTGAGAAGAATGTAGTAGTAAAAGAAGTCCCTAGTGTCCATCTTTAAGACAAATTGTGTAAGACAAATTTGTTTTCTTATGAGATGGTAAAGAAATTAAAATTGCCAAAGTTTCCCATTGAGAGACCATATAAGGCTTCATGGGTAAGTGATGAGAAAAATATCATTGTTAGAGAGCAAGAATTTGTTGATTTTTCAATAGGATCATATGATGATAGAGTTCTTTGTGATGTGATTCCTATGACACACTGTCATATTATTCTTGGAAGGCCTTGGCAAGCCTCTAGGGATACTATACATCATGGATTGGAAAATGTGTGCATTGTGCATAAAGATGATCTAAAATTTAGTCGTAACCCTTTAGCAAGTAATGATGGTGATGGTGGAAGGATTGTATGTTTTGGTGAGAAGAATTATATCACCTTAGAAGATTGAACAACAAGCATTGCTGATTTGAAACACAAGACTTCCTTGGTAAAGATGAAAAGTCACATTTCTGATCACAAAAGTTATAATTTGCAGAAAATTGTGTATGAAAAGAGGATATTAATTGGTTCTCATTGGTTTCCATTAGTTATAATCAAGAAGGATAATGTTGGAGTGTCCATGAACAATAGAGAAAAGGGTCTTTTGGATCTTCAAACGAAAGAGAAAGGGTAGATTGAGATGGTAAATGATAAATGTCCTAAATCTGATGTTTTTATTTGTTTTAACATTTTTAATGTAGGAACTACATGTGTTACAAGTGGAGGATTGCTGAAGAAGATTTGAAAACCTCTATCTAGGAGAATGGGTGGCTTGAAGACAACTCCCCTTCACTCTTGTGGCAAGTCTTTTTCAAGGTGGGGTGTATGGTACAAGAGCACCTAGGCAAACATCTAGGCACACCTTGGAAGAAAATAAAAGAAAAGGATCTATCATATCCTTAAAAGTGGATTGGAATGTGTTGAAGGCTATAATGGCTAAATGTAATGAACAATTTAATGTTAACTTGAAAAGTCCTAAAGATCTAGGTAAAGGATTTAGGCATAAAAATGATGTAAGGGCGGCCAATAGTGCCAACAAGGGATATAAATTGGTTAGAGGGATCATATAGGTTGTAGGGGGTATTATAATAATTCCTAAGTCATAGAAGAAAATAAATTATGAGTTAAAACATTTTGATAAGGTTCTAAAGTCAAATTTAAAGTCTTAACTGCTATATTTTGAATTAGGAGGGAAAACTAGTATTTGAGTATTTTAACCTTTGTTATGGATTCTAACCAATGGAATATGGTTTGTAAATTTTTATTTCATCCTTTACAGCCTAGTAAAGGAATAGGATCATCAAATTGAAAGCATTATACGAATTCCATCACCATTGTACAAATTTGGCAATTGGAATGCAATAAAAACTCCATTTTTGAGCATTTTGCATTATATCTTTTGTTTGGATTGGTTTCTAATTGCTGTTTTAATATTTTTATCCTATTGGGATGATACCTAAGCCATTTCTAGTGCATTACAAATAGATTTTCATTTTACCAAAAATGTTGATTTCAAGCAACTTTTGCAACAATTTGTTCAAGTTTTGGGTACTTTGAAAGCATTTGGTCATTCCATGGATGTAGGAATCTGATTTAAATGGAACGGACCTGTATTATAATGTAAATAATCATTCTAACAAAGATTTGGTAGGATTTTTCATGAATGGAAGCTTCTAATGGGTTTTTGGTGGTTGTAGGTGCATGAGATGCATGCCTTGAGTGTAACAGCGGAAGATCTATCCCTTAGAGAGGGGTGTTTTATGGTAGATATTATCTAAATATATATTTTATGTGGTGAATAAACCTTTAGTTTGTTAATATTGGCTTGGGAGTTCACACATTGAGAAATCCCTCAATTTGAGGGTTTGTAAGAGGCCAAATTGGGGGTTTCTTATTTCCAAAGTTTTGGGTGAAAAATTGATTTGATTTTCCTTTGGTTGAGATAATTTTGGAGTATTTTTGAAAGCATGAAGATTTTTATGTATGGGAAGCATATGAGTTCTTTGTAAAATCACCTTATTTTATGCCCAAAAAGGGTGCCAAGTTTGGGGATCTAGTTGTTGGTCCAAAACAACCTATACTAAGGTTGACATATGTTGAAGAAGCCCCAAATGGGTATTTAGAAACTTTTTTATTTTGACAATTTATTTGGAAAATTTTGAAGAAAAATTTAGATCTTTCTCACTATAGACCTAGTTAGGGGCAATTAGGCATACTAGGCAATATTGAAGGATTTGAGTGCTAGGATTGTGTTGGGAGTCTTAAACCACTTGGAACCTCTTGAATCCATCTTAGATAAGTGAAATACATCCACCATAGCCATTGAGAGGGTGTGAGAGTCATAGAGTGGATAGTTGTTGTTTGTGGGTTTGTGGAACATAGCCTTTCCCTTGCACATTTTCACTTTGTGAACTTGGTTGGGCCACGTCACACTTGTACCAATTGATGAAATGGACAAGTGTGATGTGGCCTAAACAAATTCAAAATGTGAAAATGTATTATTAGAATTGTTATAACGGTCATGGTTATGGTCATAAAGAATTAGATTATAACAAATCTAAGTTTGATAGTAGTAATGGAAACAGTATAATGTTTAGGAACACTAACCCTATCGGTAATTAAAGAAGGATATCACAAAGTAGATACAATGATGGTGAAAGACCCAATGAAGGAAGGAATCAGGTTCTTTTTTATAAATGTAACAACCCTAAACATATTGCAAGGAATTGAGAGCACCTGATAGTCAGAAGAGAACCAATTAGAGAAGCACTATAACATTTGGGGTCAATTTGTGATGACAATTTATGAAAATAGTGTAATTTATGGTGATTTTCATGTTTTTTTTTGCAATTGTCCTTGACATTGTTTCAATACCAATGTTGGCATTTTAATTGCAATGCATGTGTGATTATAAACAAAAATAAATAAAACATGACATAAATCATTCCCCATTTGTTTTGATTGTGGAAATATATGTGTGAATGAGGGTGGAGAGCTCTGATCATTGTTGTTGTGATCTCTATATTTCATTGTCATATCCTTGCTCTACAACTTTATTTCTATAATGTCTACATTTGTTGTCATACCCTTGCTCTACAATTTCATTGCCATGCCCTTGTGATCTCTACATTTTGTTGTTTTTCCCTTGCTCTGCAATTTTTTCTCTATGTTGTGCCCTTATGATCTCTGTGTCATTTCTCTATAATTTCATTGTCATGTTATGCCCTTTTTCTATGATTTCATTTCCATGTTATGCCCTTGCTCTATGATTTTGTTACATCATGCTCTTGCTCTACAATTTTCTTCAAGCACTATGTAAATATTCATTTCTTTTCCTTCTAAATAGGTATCTCTTTATGTTTCCTTCTAAACATGTATATCTTAAAGAAATTTTTTAAGGTGCTTATTACATCTTAGCACTATAGAAAGATTGCTCTAGCTACATGCATATTCCAGAATACAAATAATAAAACAATAAAACTCACTCAACCCATGCTAAGTGACTTACATCAAGATCTTGCACAAAAATAAAGTAGATCAAGAAAAATGGGTAGAGTTTGCAAGAAAGTTTACAAAAACATATCATAGAAGATATTTTTAGAAAGAAACTATCCATAACCTAGTTAAATGACTCTAGTTTTTGATTAGTTGGGTTAATTAAAAATTCTTGTAGAACTATAATCATATTAGGCATAATAAAATGAATAATTAGTTGTTTCTGACTAGCAAGATCAAATATAGTTTTCCAAGGTGATAAAATTACATATGCAAGGAATTAAAGAATAACTTTAGTGAAGAGTTGAGTGTAAGGAGTTGGAGAAGAAAGTTCTTCTTCTATGTAAATAACATAATCATGAGGCTCAATCTCTTGTAGAAGCCTCTGCAACAATGACATTACCTCTAAATCATGCAAATGATGTTGAAGTGGTTCCCAACCTGAAACACTCTTATAAGAATTTGATACTTGGGATCATTGCAAGGAGACTATGCCAATACATGAAATACTCTTATAAGAAAATGTGGATGCAATACATGACAAATTGCACAACCTCTAGTCCTCCTGGTATTTGAACAATAAGTGTTTAAAGACACTTGCAAGTGATTCCAATATCATAGTACCTACCATGACACTTTTCTAGATTCTATCCAATGGCTCCCCTAATATAATCTATGTTGTCTAGTTGTTGCTTCTGTCATGCAGTCTCTTTCTAAAGCTACTCCTTCTCCTCTTTCTAAAGACACTCTTTCTCCTTCTCTCTTGTGCCATAAATTTTGATTATAAAACTTCTAAATATCTACCTCTACCATATCTAAAATCAACTTCACTGGTTGGTTAGCTTAATACCTTAGTAATGAAGGATTGGGCATCCTTTCACAGTGATTCTATGGTCATACAAAATCATGTGTTTTACTTAAAATAGTATAGTAACTTCATTTAATTCATCAACCTAAGAGCATATACTTGAAATAGTGATTGCAAAGAATATGCTCTAATTTTTCTTTAAGTCATTACCACTAAAGCAAAGACAATGTTAAAGGAAATCTATGCTAGAAACTAAAGCATCAACTTAACTTAAAGATAAAGGTAAGGTTGTGTTGTGGTGTCCACAACACATGCCCCATTTCTCACTACCAATGGGGACCCCCTACTTTTTTCGACTCCCAGACTCATAGTTTGGGAGTCGGGAGAAGAAGAGTTTTATTACACCTTAGAATTTTAGAGTCAAATAATTGAAAAAATCACAAAAATAATTAAATTTTGAAAAAATATCAAAAAAGCCAAAAAATTCAAAAAAAAAAAAAAAAAGAAGTATAAGTTGACGTATATTAATTTATTATACTTAAGATATATCTTAATATATGCAAGAAATCTTTTGAGATAGGTTTCAGACCTCCCAGAGATAAGGTAAAGATTCTAGGAAATTTTAGGGCTTCAAAAATTCAGACTTAGCCAAATTTCAGGGCTTCAGGATTTTAGACTCAGCCAGATTTCAGGATTCACCTCCAGTTTTGTTTGAGTAGCTAGTGTGTCTTTACTATGCATTGTTAACTCTATAGACTAATGTTTGCTTCTTTTGTAGGTTAAAAAAAAAGTATCCTCAACTTGTTGGGGTCATAACTTTTGACTTGGGCCTCAAAATTCAGAGCCACTTACACTATTGGAAAGAAGAACTGAAGATCTAATTTTAGTCCTTAAAAAATTGAGCCTTTGGCTATCTAATTTTAGGGACCGACGAAGGTTCTGACTTGAAATTTTGAATAAAAGACCTCCAAAAAGGTCATTTAAAAATGCCTAGAAAAATTTGTGAAAAAATATGAAAAAGTTGCAAACATTTGATCGTCTTGGATAATCTGGATCACTTGGTTTCTCACCAAAAAGGATTGTATAGGTGGAGAGAAGAAAAAGGTCAAAGATATAGAGGTTGGACACATAAAGAAAATTAGGTTCCTCATCTTATGTAGCTATTGGTGACAAGATTCAATGCAAGTGCCTTGAGATTTTCAATTGAAGAAGTAGAGGGAGTGTAAGTTTATGAAAGTAATTGGCTATAAAGAATATATAAATCATCAAAAAGATACATGGAGGGTATACAAAAAGTGATCTAAAACCTCATTTGAGATAAACCTAGAAACCATTTTCAAAATTGAGAACTTTGATTTTTTTGCGAATTGAGCTCCACAGCTCTGTAGGTACATAGGTCCATAGCTACACAAGTTTGCAGTCTGTAACTCTACAAGTCTACAATTTAGAGGTGCACCGAAGGTTGACTATTAGTTCCAAAAATAACACTTTCCATGGATTGGGAGCGCATTTTGACAGCAAGGTAACTCTAACACACATCAAGTGAAGGGTGAGCTTCTATTTTTGGTGTCTCCATGCACTTCTACTTCTACTGATGGATTCTTCCTACTTTCTCTCTCATGCTTTCATTATTTTTGACATGTAAAAGGCTCATGCATCCAATTAATGAATAAAATATAGATGGAGTCCCTCTAAGAACCAGTTAGATTGTCAGTTTGTATATATTTAGTTTGTTTAAATGTTTTAAAAGCATTTTATTGCATCAAGATATCTCTCACTCTCAACACAAATTGAGCAGACGATTTCTTATAAATACCCCATTGTAAAATGTAACAAGGGTCATTGTTATTATGCAATAAAGTTATGCTTTTGGTGCTAGCATTTGGAGTGTAGTTATTCTTGCCTGAATGTGTCATTATTTTGTGGATTTTATTCATGAGATTGTGATTGAGCCAGAGGTTTATTGCATTGTTTCTGGATGTGTGATCTTTTAGTTCTAGTGTTTGCTATAGATATATGAATTCTATTGATGTAATGAGCTTGAGAAGAGATCACTCGATTGTGTCTACATATCTTTTTCTCTCGCATGAGCGCATTTTTTGTGGCCTTGTGATTTGATGAAGAGTGAAACATCAATCAATTTGTTAAATATTCTCACCGATGATTGCATCAGTGGATTCTAGGAAGCGTTACTCCTATTTTCATTGGTTTTCTACCATTTTCTTTGAAGGTTTAACTCGTAGTGTGTTGTGTTCTGTAGCTTATGTCCATTTAGAAATTTCAGTTTCAAGTTATTTGATTTCATGTTATTTTCTTTTAGTTTTGTTATTTTTAGAGTTGCACTCATTTAGAGTAGGACCCCATAGTAGCTACATTTTTAGAGTTGCACTCATTGAAAAATAAGAAAATACAAAAAATATTGTTCTTTTAGTGTGATATTTTGAGACAACGAATAGATTTTACTTCAAATTCTTAGATAAAAGGGTTTTAGAACTAGGGAAGGCCTCCTTGTGAACACTCACATTTATCTTCTACTGAGTGGATTTTGGTACGTCACAAGACAAACACTGAACCTTGGAGCGGATCCTTAAAAAGATTTGCTTTTCAAGAGAGGAATTACACTATGGATTCTTGCTATTGACCTCATGCAAAATGAACGCCCAAAAAAAGTGGCGCTAGAAGGAGGGCCTTAACCATTTTAGACTCCTTGGAATGAATGAAATTTGACAAAGTTTTATAATTTTACACTCTTGCAATAATCTGCACTTCGCACAAGTTCAGGAAATTTTCTACATTTTTTAGAAATTCAGGTGTGCAAGTCCATAGGTTCATAGGTCCACAGATCCATAGGTCTATAGCTCCATAGATCCGTAGATCTGAAAAATTTTGTGGTGCACTATTTTGAGAAAGTGTGCTTCTCCAGAGGTGCACTTTTCCAGAATAAACATAAGTTGTTAGAACTTAGTCACTTTCACAAGCATCATAGTGATAAAAGGATTCCAAGAACTCCACCCATTCATATTACACATTTCATCATCATCGTTCGCTTTACATTCCACTTCACAAATTTCCATCATTATGCATCATGTCTTTCTTCAATGCCCAAAGTTCACCTTTGAACCTAACTAGACCATTACATGACTTGCCCAAAAATCTTGAAAAGTTTTTCCCACAACTCATCTATGGAGAATCTTGAACAGTAGAGGATCATCTTAAAATTTTCAAAGAGGTTTGTAATCGAAACCAGATTGCATATGGATGTGGTATACCACCTTTTTAATTACACTTTGGGGTAATTGGAATTCAATTGGTACCTCAATCTACCACCAGCATCAATAAGGGAATGGAACTCTTTTGAGAGAAATTTTCAGGAACAATTCAAGATCTATGTTGATCCAGCTCTTCTACATCATCAGTTCATCTTAATTAAGAGGGATCCCCATGAGACTATTTCATAGTTTAATCATCACTTCTATAGGATGTATCAAAGAATGGAGTTTCTTTACATTGTACCACAAGAGGCTGCCATCCAGGTCTATTTTGGAACAATGGATTCATTAACTTCTATTTTCCTAAGAAGGGTCCCACCCAAAGACATTGATATCATCGAAAAGGTCTTCAAAGAGGTCGTTGCATTCATGAATCAGGTTATTGTTGCTCCAATGCCAACAATTACATATTTTGGATATAGGTCTCAAAAGATCATTTTCTTTGAGCAAAAGGCAGTTGCATCCACTGAAGCAGAAAATAATATGGCTAGAGAGCTTAAGGCCATGAAGGAGATGATGTCTCTTTTATCCAATGAACTCATCAAAATAAAGTCAAATTCTTCAAGAGACCAAGGCAATCATCCAAGACAACTTGCTACCCAGAACAATTATTCTCAAAATCAAAGCAAAAATTTTGGCCTTTACAGCAACATCAACAATGAGAACAATCATATTACTGGTATGAGTCCAAGTGAAAATGGGTATGGGTAGAATGATGTTTTGAATCGGCCTCACCAAATCATGGAGGAATAACCCCTACAATTTAGTGCAATGGTGTTTGAATCATGTGATAAGTCTACAGGAGAAAAAATTGATGAAGATGCTCAAGAGGAGTTTTTTTTCCCATTAAATGAAGAAATTCTTCCAATTTTTGATGTCACAATAAGTGTGGATATGCCAAAAAAATTTGAGGACATGAGAAATTTTGAAGTTCCAAAACTCCACGAAGTTGAAAAAAGTGATGGAAATATAGAAGATCCTGAGGTTTATGAGATTTTTGAATCACAAAGTCATCAAGAAGAAGATATCAATTCTTCCTACTATGATATTGATTCCCCATTAGATAAAGATAAGATACCTCCCTCAAAACAAGATTTTTCATTAGAAGAGATGGATAGAGTGTTCAATTTGGTCTCAAGCTTGACTGAGGAAATGTCTATTTGTGGGTATTCTACACATATATCAAACCATGCAATAACTGAGTCATGTAGAATCCATCCATTTGGGTTCCATTTAGAAGAAATTTGCTCCAATTTATTGTTAGCTTGGGAGATCATAATGGAGGGAAAGTATGATTTTGAACAAGCTTCTTTTGGATACAAGGCAGAAAACATCTTGGTCAATGATAGTAATGAATCTTGTAATTTGAAAGGGAGGCTAGTAATTGAGTTTTCTAGTCCAAGGGAGCCTAGGGCAAAACATAAAGTGCTTCCATGTGCACGTGAAGTGGTGTACCATGAGATGAGACCACCAAAAGGAGAAATTACAATGTGTGAGTGTACCCCTATGGTGGGGGACTCGCTGGATTAGGTGATATCCTTCCATTATCCTTCTCAGTTTGATGATTTTCAATTTGAATATGATGCTATAGGTAAGAGAACTTGTTTGTGGATTAATCATGGTCATAAAGAGTTACCACAACTTCTCATTTTGTGTGATTTGTGCCTGGAATTTGAACCAAGATTGTCCAAACTTTATTTTTTTAAGTACAAAGACAAGTTAGATTTTTTGATAACTATATGGGGTGGTTCATTACTATTGCACATAATGAAAAATGTACTAATAACTACCCCACATTCTTATTATTCGAGTTTTTATGTGAATTTGATTTTGCTTTTGTTTTTCTTAGTCTTTTTTAGTCTTTCTAGTTAGGTGTTAGTTTGCTTTGAGTCAAGTCTTTTTGTTTGGGTTTTGTTGTCTGTTTTGCTTTTAGTCATGTGTTTTCTTTCAAAGTTCTGTCAGTCCTGGGGGTAAAGGTGTACTTGAGGATTTATTTTTCTCAAGTTTTTACTAACCACTCTTTGGTTCCGATTTTAGGAGGAGGTATTTCTTTATCAAAAAATTTGGACGATTATATGTCTTATACAAACCAAGCAATCACCATTTCTTGTGGAAATAAGGGATTTTCAGTCAAGAAATCAGGACTCTAGGCTAACAAGTTCTTAACACTTTTCAAATTTAAAGATTTTATTGTGTTAGGTGTTGTTCAATTTCAAGTCAAAGATGATGAGCAATGATCCAAACTCTAACTAGTTTAAACAGGAGGGGTCTCCTCGAAAAGTTGCTAAGATCATTGTTTGGCATGAGAGTTTCCTAAAAGTTCTAAAAGAGGAATGCAAGGGATGTTCATAAGAGATCAAATCCAAGAAATGACACTAACATTCTGACTACATAGTCTAAGTGTAGTCAAGATACAGAAAAAAGAAAAAGAAAAAAAAAAAGGATAGTGTCAAATCTGAAGGATTCTAAAGATCTGAAATGGCTAAAGATACATTACAAAATAAAGTGTCTTGTATTAAAAAGTAATGTTTCATCAAAAATAACATGTTGAATGACATGGAGCAATTATGCAAAAGGCCAAAAATTAAAAGAACCTGACATCCTACCAAGAGCCCTCAAACTAATTCTCTCATCTACTCAAGCAATTGATTGATAAAGAGCATTCGTGGAGATTTTGAATGAATGAGCTGGGAAGAGTGGAAGATCATTTTGAATTCTCAAAAAAATTTCATTGACTACATCCTAACATGTCAAAGGGAATGAATACACACTATACACACTATACACACTATAAATCACCATGCATGAAACCTAAAGCAGAGCGCGCTCGAGTGCCACATGTACGACACCACATAGGGACACATGCACCACTAAGGGCAATGCATGATGCCACCAAGGACTGCATGCTCAAAGTGCACACGCACCACAAAGGGCTGCATGCTCAAAGTGTGGGTGTGCCATAAAGGGTAGTGCACAATGCCACCAAGTGCTACACACTGAAAGCACGCATGCGCTATAAAGGGTTGCATGCCACCAAGGGCAGCGAATGCCACTGCCAAGGGTAGTGCGCACCACCAAAGGCCGCGAGTGCACCACTAAGGGAATCGCACATGCACCCAAAGTGCGTGCATACCTGAGCTTCATGCACACCACCAAAGGCACGGTGTGTGCCCAAGTGTGCGCATGCACATAATCAAGGTGCCTCATGCGCATTCTTGCCACCGCGCTTCCAAGGCACTGTGTGCACTTGCCAAGTCACCCTTTCACCTCCAGTTTTGTCTGAGTAGCCATAAAAGGGGTTTAAAATATATCATTTAAGTATAGGTTGACAACTTATACTTAAGTTATATTTTAATATATGCGACAAATCTTTTGAGATAGGTTTCAGACCTCCCAGAGATAAGGTAAAGATTCTAAGAAATTTTAGGGCTTCATAAATCCTGACTTTTCCAAATTTAAGGGCTTCAAGATTTTAGACTTAGCCAAATTTCAGGATTCACCTTTAGTTTTGTTTGAGTAGCTAGTGTTTCTTTACTATGCATAGTTAACTCTACAAACTAATGTTTTCTTCTTTTGTAGGTAGAAAAAGGTATCCTCAACTTGTTGGGGTCATAACTTTTGACTCGAACCTCAAAATTCAGAACCGCTTACACTGTTGGAAAGAAGAACTGGAGACCTAATTTTAATCCTTAAAACAATGAGCCTTCAACTGTCTAATTTTAGGGACTAACGAAGTTTCTGACTTGAAATTTGGAGCAAAAGATCTCCAAAAGGTCATTTAAAAATGCCTAGAAAAATTTGTGAAAAAATATGAAAAAGTTGCAAACATTTGATCGTCTTGGATAATCTAGATCACTTGGTTTCTCACCAAAAAGGATTGTATAGGTGGAGAGAAGACAAAGGTCAAAGATACAGAGGTTGGATACATAAAGAAAATTAGGTTCCTCATCTTATGCAACTATTTGGGAAAGATTCAATGCGGGTGCCTTGAGATTTTCAATTGAAGAAGCAGAGGGAGTGCAAGTTTATGAAAGTAATCAGCTATAAAGAGGGTGTAAATCATTAAAAAGATGCATGGAGCATATACAAAAAGTGATCTAAAACCTCATTTGAGAAAAACCCAGAAACCATTTTCAAAATTGAGAACTTTGATTTTTTGGCAAATTGAGCTCTGCAAGTTTGCAACACCGCACGTATGCAGGTCTGTAGCTATGTAGGTCCGTAGGTCCGCAATTCAGAGGTGTGTTGATAGTTGACTGCCAGTTCCAAAAATAGAACTTTCCATGCATTAGGAGCATATTTTGATGGCAAGTTAACTCTGACACACATCAAGTGAAGGGCCAACTTCTATTTTTGGTGTCTCTATTTACTTCTACTTCGACTGATGGCTCCTTCCTTTTTTCTCTCTCATGCTTTCATTTTTTTTGACATGTAAAGGGCTCATGCACCCAATTAATGAATAAAATATGGATGGAGTCCCTCTAAGCATGAGTTAGATTGTCAGTTTGTATATATTTAGTTTGTTTAAATGTTTTTAAAGCATTTTATTGCATCAAGATATCTCTCACTCTCAACACAAATTGAGGAGATGATTTCTTATAAATACCCCATTGTAAAAAGTAACAAAGGCCGCTATTATTATGCAATAAAGTTATGCTTTTGGTGCTAGCATTCAGAGTGTAGTTATTCCTGTCTGAATGTGTCATTGTCTTGTGGATTTTATTCATGAGATTGTGATTGAGCAAAAGGTTTATTGTATTGTTTCTAGATGTGTAATCATTTAGTTCTGGTGTTTACGACAGATATATGAATTTTGTTGAAGTAACAAGCTTGAGAAGACATCACCCGATTGTGTCTACATAGCTTTTTATCTTGCATGAGCGCACTTTTCGTGGCCTTGCAATTTGATGAAGAGTGAAATAGCATTCGATTTGTTAAAGATTCTCACTAATGATTACATCAGTGGATTCTAGGAAGCGATGCTCCTATTTTCATTGGTTTCCTACCAATTTCTTTGAAGGTTTAACTTGCAGCGTGTTGTGTTCTGTAGCTTATGTCTGTTTAGGAATTTCAATTTCAAGTTATTTGATTTAATGTTATTTTCTTTCAGTTTCATTATTTGCTTTGCTAACCCCCCTATTAGAGTAGGACCTCATAGTAGTTGCATTGTTAGAGTTGCATTCATTGAAAAATAGGAAAATAAAAAAAATATTGTTCTTTTGGTGTGATATTTTGAGACAACGAACATATTTTACTTCAAATTCTAAGATAAAAGGGTTTTAGAACCAGCAAAGGCCTCCTTGTGAACACTCACATGTATCTTCTACTGAGCAGATTTTGGTACGTCGCAAGACAAACACTAAACCTTGGAGTGGATCCTTAAAAGGATTTTCTTTTCAAGAGAGGAATTACACTATGGATTCCTACCATTGACCTTGTGCAAAAAAAATGCCCAACAGGTTGCAAATGGTAAACCTATCTATGCACCTATGCTACAAGAGAAACATAATCCTACCTTACTTAGAAACAACAAGGAAATGAAATCTATTCTAGCATAACAATTCACTCACCAAGTGGGCCTCCTTGGATGAGTGAACAAAAAAGACAACCAAGATAAGATATATAAACTTGAACTATGTGTTCTATTCATTCATGGTGAAAGACTACACTTGATTAAAAATAGTATCACACTTTGCTACTATGAAAATTAACTTATTCTATTCTTCTTCCAAAACTATGCTCAAAGCTAGAACAATCATTATTTAAAGGAAACTAAAACTACTTACTAAATCTAAGATCACTCCATTAATGATGATCAATTATATAATCATAAAGTTTGAAACAAAAACATCATTAACTATGAATAAATCCTCTAGGAATATAGCAAGTTGTGGAAGCTACATTCATGTGCTACAACAACAGAAAGCAAAAATCTATTTTCTCTACTTGTAAAGGTTTAGCAATTTGGTTGTCTTTGACTTCCTTAGCACTGAAATGTTGAACTTTGAATATCCACTAAAAATACTTGTAAAACAATCAATGCACAGACAACCTCCATATGTGTGTGTGTGTGTGTGTGTGTGTGTGTGTGTGTGTGTGTGTGTGTGTGTGTGTGTGTGTGTGTGTGTGTGTGTGTGTGTGTGTGTGTGTGTGTGTGTGTTTATGTTTATTTTCACCATCAATATTAGAGAAAAGGTGTAAAGTTCAAATTACAACTCTTACAAATCCTATGGCTATAGGAGGATGACTACCCAAAACATAGCATAGATGGAATATATTTATCAACATGTAACATTTCTTCATTATACCATTTATATCCATAGATTCAAGCAAATATAGTATATTTAAACTACCCATACTCCTACTTCATGTCTTAAAATATATATAACATATACATAAAAACATAAGTTCATCTTCTTAAAACCATAAAGTCATGACTATTTTTGCAAGATAACTATTTGAAAACAAGATAAAAAGATCTTATAACTATGGCCTTTTGGAGGCCCATCATTCCCCCAAATCAAGCTATTGCTGATCTCTGGCAATAATGAATTTTTTTATTCTTGCCTAAACTCTGTAATCACTATCTTTTCTCTCCTTTGGTTCATTCTTAAGATAATCAAAGTATCCATAACTTTTCTTGAGTCTCCTCCATCATTGCACTTCTACTGACATATCATGATTCTTTACATTGTCATTCACGTATAGTAGTGGCTACAAAAGAATGGGAGGTTGATACTTTAATAGAAGCCAATATTGACATAGAATCCTTTCTAAATCAATACACCATGGATTTCTAATACTAGCAAGAGTTAAATTTTGAGGAGAGTAGGGTTCCTTTATCTTTAAGTCCTATGACATTTGTGTCCACCTTTGTCTTGAAGCAACAATTATTGTTTCAACATCACAATATGAGTGTTTCTCCCAATATAAAAAGGCTTGGTCTCTTACTAGGTACACTTTATTAGCTCCATTAGGGTTGCATAGAATATAAATCCAATCTAGAAATGCTTGCCTAGTGTTTTAAACTTGTGGTCTCATGAGAAGAGGAGCTATCATTTCATTATCATTATATGGTGTAGCTTGATGTTCCCTACTTATCTCATTCTACATCTAAGAGATTACTACTCTCAGGTGCACATATCCTATATAAAGGGGTGAGTTCCACTCTATGTCATTAGCCACTGCCAAATTATGTAGTTATAATTCACACAATAAATTTTTCAAAGGAATTCAAATATTTAGGAATGCATCATAAAACTCATGTGGATTTTAAATAGAGGGATTAAGTTCTTTCACAATTTTTAGCAATTTGAAATTTACAAGTTGTTATATGAGAAACAATACATACACTAGTTATGGCGATCTACATTCCTTCAATTAAAAAATCAATCCTATGATTTGTACAATCCTCCTCTTTAGAATTTAATTTTGGTCTAAATTTTTCTTCAACTAATGGCTAGTTTTGGAGGTGATGCACATTCTAAGGAATTGAGATTACAAAGTTGGATTTGTGAATTTCAAGATGCTAAAATTATGGAAGATGAAACTATAAGAACATTTGTAGGTAGAATATCAAAAATTACTATAGGTATCAGATCTCAAGGAGGAACCAAAGAAGATGATGAGGTTATATGGAAGATATTGAAGAGCTTGACACCACCATTTAAGCTAGTAGTTCAAAGGATACAATTGTTAATATGTTATACCAAAGATTTCACAAAGGAGGCATTTCTTGGAATACTTGAAGTAGTTGAGAATGAGCTTAGACAGTCTAAAGGATTAACTAGAATAGAGATAGCTTTCAGTGCCTTGAATATTTGACATATTTTATCAAGGAGCACAAGCACTAAAGGATATTTTACTAGAAGTAGTAGATCTAAGGAAGATAAGAAAATTGAATAAGGAGTAGCCCTTCTAGTAAGAAGAGAAAAAGTAGGTAAGAAAATTTTTAAATGTTGCATTTGTGATGAATATGGTCATTATGCATTGAAATTTTCTAAATTATAGAAAAAGTATAAAGGAAATTAAAAACCTATAAAAGATATAGTTTTTGTATGCAAATGAAGAAAATTGCTCTGATGAATAAGAAATAAGGGCTAGTGATGATGAAATTGGATTTGTGGCAATTAAAGAAGAAAGTCCAGGGAAAGTAGCTTTAGTGTCATAGGTTGAAAATAACTCTAATTGGATAATTTATATTAGTCATTCACATCATATGACTAGTGATATGGACAAGTTTTTTGACTTCAAAAGTTAGGATGGAGGCATTATCAAGGTTGGAAACAATGTAGCATGTCAAGTTAAAGGTATTGGATCGATAACTCTTAAGAATGTATATTTTGATGATGGTTTAAAGCACAATCTTTTGAGTGTTAGGAAACTAGTGGATAAATGTTATCAGTTGCATCTCATGGAGAAGACATACATCATCAAAGGTAAAGATGGAAAGGTAATTAGAATAGGAACTAGATATGGAGGTAATGTATTTTAATTCAATCCTACTAAAATGACATGTTTGTTTGCAAAGGTAGATGACAGTTGGTTATGGAATAATAGATTTTTTGATATAAACTTTGATAGTATTATGAAGACCAATAGTATGTTTGTAGTAAGAGATTTGGCTAAGATTGTAAAGCCTACTAACACAACGTGCAAGGAATGTGAGTTGGAAAAGCACAATAGAACTTTTTTTTCCCTACAAGAAGTTAACTACTACAAAAAAATTAGAGATTGTACACATAGATCTCAACAATCCTATGAAGACTAAAGGAAATTATGGAGAAAGGTATTTCATGATTCTAGTTGATGACTTTTCTAGAATGATGTGGGTTGCATTTCTTAAAGATAAATTTGAGGCATTTGATAAGTTCAAGATATTCAAGAATTGAGTTGAGAATGAATTTGGTATGAAGATTAAATGTTTAAAATTAGATAGAGGAGGAGAATTTACTACAAATGAGTTTAACATATTTTGTGAAGAAAATGGAATCAAAAGATAGTTATCATGTCTAAGGACCCCTAAATAGAATGGCATTTTAGAGAGAAGGAACAAGTTAGTTATAGAAGCAACAAAGGCTATCTTAGCAGGGAATGATGTATCCAATATTTTTTTGAGAACAAAGTGCAAGTGAGGAAAGACACAAATAGGACTCCTTATGAAATATGCTTTGGTCACTCACCTATAGTTAAATATTTTAGAATTTCTGGGAGTAAGTGTTAAATCAAAAGAGATGATGATATTCATAAGTTTGATGCTATAATTGATGAAGTTATGTTTCTTGGTTACTAGTTGAAAAGAAAGGATTATATATGCTATAATCTGAGATTAGTTGATTACAATTCAAATGATGATGTTGTTACTAAGCCAAGGAATGATGAAGTATTTCTTGATACTAATAATGATTTGTAGAATGAAGGAGAGCCAAGGTAGGAACAAAGCTTGGAACCTATAGTAAAGCCAAAAGTTGAGATAGCAACTCCTACTTTAGGAAAGAATATGATAAAGAATCACCCATTCAACCAGATCATTAGATGCAAAAATAAAGGTGTGATGACAAGAAGTAGAGTCAATGAAGAACTATGTTTGATATCTCAAGTTGAACCTAAGAATTTAGATGAAGAATGTAAAGATGACTTTTGGAAACATGTTGTAAAAGAGGAATTGCATCAAATAGTAAAGAATGAGGCTTGTGCTCTAGTGGCTAGAATAGAAGCAGGAAGATTATTCTCAGCCTATGCAGCATAAAAACAATTCAAAGTGTATAAGATGGATGTCAAGTCATCCTTTTTGAATGGATAGCTTGAAGAAGAAGTGCACATTGAGTAGCCTAAAGGTTTTCATTTGAAAGATGATAAGGATATAGTATGCAGACTAAAGAAAGAATTGTGTGGCTTGAAGAAAGCACCCAAAACCTGGTATGCAAGGTTGGACAAACATTTGACAAAGCTTGGATATAGCAAAGGTATGATAGATAGTAATCTCTATTGCAAAGAAATTGATGATGATTTGATGATTTTGGTAATATTTTTTGATGATATCATATTTGGAGGAAATGATGAGGAAAGTGAGAAGTTTGTAGAAGAGATGAAGAAAGAATTTGAAATGAGTATGATAGGAGAAATGAAATATTTTCTAGGATTATAGATTGTATAGAATAAAGAAGGAATCTTTATTTCTCAAACTAAGCATTTGAAGGATTTACTAAAAGGTTTGGTTTAGAAAAATGTAAACCCATTGGAACACCTATGGTGACTAGACATAGTCACCTTCAAAGGATGAGACACCTACTATTGAGTAGATGATTGCAGGATTGCAATATTTGACTGACATGAGGCTAGATATAGAAATGCACTTGGAATTGTTGCAAGATTTCAAGTTGATCCAAGAGAAACACATTATGCAGTAGTTAAAAGGATATTTAGATATTTGAAAGGAACATTAGAGTTTAGATTGTGGTATGATAGATTGAATAATTTCACTTTATGTGGTAATACTGATGTTGACTAAGCAAGTAGCATGGATAATAGAAAGAGAACTAGTGGTGGAGCCTTCTTTGTTGGAGGAAGATTGGTTTCTTGGCTAAGAAAGAAGTAGGATTGTACATCACAAAGTACAGTAGAAGTAGAATATGTTGTAGTAGCAAACAATTTCAATCAAGTTATTTGCATGAAGCAGATGTTGAAGGATATAAAGATAGAAATGAGTAAACATACTGTCATACATTGTGACAACACAAGCATATTATATATGTCTAAGAATCCAGTGTTGCATTCAAAGACCAAGCACATTTCTATTAAGTATCACAAGTTGAGAGAGAAAGTTATAAAAAAGGAAATTAGATTGGAGTATGTGAGCACTAAAGAGAAGATTGTAGATATATTCGCTAAGCCTCTTCCTAAAGAGAATTTTGAGTATTTACAAGGTATGCTAGGGGTTATGCCCCTTCCTACATTAGAATAGATGATGCAAGAGTGTATCAGTCTAGTGTAATAGAACACCATTATTTTTCTAGACTGAATGTTGATGCTTCTTGTATGGGGAGTATCTATGATGGACAAAATCATCTAGGAATCTTATTGGACATTGTTTTTTTAATAGTGTCTTTGGACACTTGAGCTAAGTAAGAATCAGTTGTTGTAGAGTTTGATGTAGTAAAGTTGGTTGTTGAAACCTTAGACCTTGATGTCAATGGGGGAGAAGTTTGGCACAAAAGAAATCATGAGAAAGAGACAAGAAAGAACAAGTATAGCATGCTTGGAAGAAGTACACCATGGAATGATAGTTTGACAAGAATCATATTGAGGTATATCAATGGGGAGAATGATTGATGAGGATTTGAAAAGAAAAGATCAACAATCCTTGGTTGGTATTCTTGGAACTCAATATTTTTCATCTATGTTGTCATCAATGCCAAAGGGGAAGATTGTTGAGAGATTGTTCCAAGCATAAATGTTGATGATATTCCTATGGGGTATTATTGTAGATATGTTTCTATGATGATATGTTACATTCATGACTAAGTTTTTCATTGATGTCAACATAATAGTCTTTTCTAGTATCCAATAGAAGAACAACAAAAAAATCAAGTTGGTATGGAGGACTAGTTGAGTATTCTAACTATCCAATGTTATGGGAGATACTTTTGATTATCTAGTATATGCATCTAACATTGAAAGAAGAAATGATAAGTCTAGAAGAAGTTATGTAAGTTTTGGTGATGTTTGTTCTAAGATAGAGTTTACAAAGGCATGTTCTAGTAAACTTGTTATATCTCTTAGCAAAGCTTTTATTATGAGAATTGAGGTTGAGGAAGAACAGAAGACATGTTGATGATTATCTAGCTAAGTTTTTTCATCATGATATCATGTGTACAAAAAGATATTCTAGTTGCAAGGTAGAAGATTAATCTTATCACTAATTGTAATGTGTTCTTAATGTGGTCCTATAATGATTAATTGTGAAGGTCTAATAGCCAACACAAAGAATTGTTTTATGGACTCAGTATAAAGGAAGGATATTTTCCTTTATCATAAGGAAGAAACATATGACATGAGGAAGTGACTGGAAGTAGTAGAGAGAGTCAAATTTGAAGTTGAGCAGAGAACAACAAAAGTGAAGGAAACTTCATTGCCAATGTTTTGTTAAGTGATTCAAGGTTTGATATTTGGATCTAAGGCTCATGACCTAGTCTACAAGGCCTAACAGTGATTGTTTTGGCTAACAGAACAAAGGAAAGAAGAACATAATGCTAAATTACATGTTCGAGCTATTTTCTCTTCTTATAGTTGAAATTGTATGTTTGGGTAGTGGGCTCTTCTTGCATACATTGTACTACAACTCCTAATAGGGTTGGAACCTCCTAATAGGGATTCAAAGTCTCTTAATAGGGACTTATATGTACTGTATGTTATAACAAATTCCTAACAGGGTCCATCCTCTAACAAGGAACTTATATATCAGTATATCATCTTGTGGCCATCATTCCCACTAAGGTTTTCCCTCTAATCAAGGGTTCCCATAGTTAACATATTTGGTGTAACTAGCTATGTACATCTTATTACTTACTTTGGTTGAATGGTTAATTTTTATTAAAGAAGATAATTTTTTTAATTATTAGATAATTGATTCACCACTTTCCCCCCAGCCCCCAATTATTTTGATGGACTGTTATTTTTAATAGTAAGGTTATGTGGCACATACCTAGCAAGAATTGTAGGAAAAATGTTCTAAAAATGATCCCTGAATTAATGGACTAATGTGATGGGATGGAAAGATGGTGAAAAGAGAAGGCGAGGTGGAGTGTATGGTAGAGAAATTAATTTCAAGAAGAAAGTGTTTTTTATAAAAATCTTAGATTTAACAACAATTACAGTAGAAGACCCAGACTATGCATCTATAGGAATGAGAATACCTTTGCTATTTTGAAACTACTGTAGGAACTCCTCACAATTCATTGGTTTTTTTGTAGAGCTTGAAGTGATTCCCATTGACAGGTAACTTGAATCGAGTAGGATCAATAGTAGACAACAAGCTTGCTTCATTTGAAAATGCAACAATTTCACATGGTCCTAACCAACAAGTTTGAAACTTTCCTCGATTGTGTTGATACATGGAATCATAAAGAAGTTCCCAATCTCCTACAAAAATTTTTTTATCTTTGATAAACTCATCAATCCACTGTTTTCATTAATATTGGATGAGTTTTGTTTAATTGAATGCAAATTTGTGACATTCATCAAGGCTATTTAAACTTAGAATTAGCCCATTTAAACTCAAATTTTAGTCCTTTTGTGCAATATTAAGTTCCATACCAAGCCCCAGAGTAGTCCTTAATGTTTTATACTCAAACTTTATAGGCATTACATGTGACCTACAATAGATATCTCAAAAGGAGTAAAGCTTGTTGTAGATTTCTAGGTGGTTCTATAAGCCCAAAGAGCTTTAGGAAGGTGTGTGGCCCAATCCTTCCTATGGAGTGCTACTATTTTGGTGAGAATGGTTTCCATTTCCCTATTGGTAACTTCTATCTTTCCATTAGCTTGTGGATGGTAATGTGATTATTTACCATGCTAAATAGTATATTCTCCATGAGAGCGGCTATTAGATTAGATGTAAATTGAGATCCTTTATCAGATGTCAACTCCCTTAGGACTCCAAACCATGTAAAGATGGATTCATACAAGAAATTGGCAACATAGTTATCCCTTGGATGTTTCATGGGTTTTTCCTCTATCCACTTAGTTACATGATTAGTGCAAACTAAGATATAGGATTTAGCTTGTGAAGAGGGTTCAATAGGTCCTACAAAGTTAATCGCCCATTTATCAAAGGGTGCAATAACTACTTGAGGCTATAGGGAAATTTCATCTAATTTAGTGGGTATTCCCATGCATTCTCATTTATCACATTTCTTTGTGTATCTAGCTATAGTCTTGTGTAAACTTAGTACCTAATTTTCAATATTTTAAAGGTTATCTGCTTGGCTACAAAATGACCTTCATAGGGATCATCATGGCATGCCCTCAAGCTATCATATGTTTCATCTTCCCTTATGCACTGATACCTTACTTGATCTGGAGTAGTATAAAACATAAATGTAGTAATCCAAGAATAGTTAAACCTCTTTTCAACTAGTAACTTACTTTCTTTAGTGGAGAAGTGAAACAGTATCTTTCTTATGGTTAGGTAATTTGCAATATCTGCATACCATGGATTTTGTGCTACCAATAGGAAAAGATGTTCATCTAGAAAATTGTCATCAATGGTTGAAGGATCATTAGGGACATGCAATCAAGAGAGAAACTCAGCTACCACATTAGTCCTGTCAGGTTTATCTACTATTGTGATATCAAATTCCTGCATAAGCAGCAACTAGTGAGATGGTCTTCCTAATATTGCAGGCTTTTTCATTAGATTCTTTATAGTAGAATGGTCAGTATGAAATGATATGACCTATTAACCTCCTTCTTCCCTCATCATAAAACATTTTTAACTATTTAGGGAAATTTTATAGTCTTCAAATCTCTTGAGTACCTTCTCTAACTTTTCTTTTGCCTCCTCGAAAGTAGTCCCATGAATAGTAACATCATTCATATAGATCTCCATAAAGTCAGTAGATATATCAACAAAGATACTTATGACAACTTGTTGGAATGTGGTTGGGGCATCGCACAAGCTAAAAGGTAAAACTGAGTAGGAAAGAGTTCCCCATGGGTAGGTGAAGGTTTTTTTTTCTTGATTCCCTAGAGATATTTGCATCTGATTGTAACTAATAAAACCATCTAGAAGAGAAAAATATTTCTTGCCAGCTACATTGTCAAGAACTTGATCCATAAATGGAAAGGGGAAATGGTCTTTCTTAGTGGTTTAAGTGAGCACCCTATAATCTACAAAAACTCTCCATTTTCTTCCCTTCTTTGGTACTTTCACTAGGGGTGAGACCCATTGGCTATTAGAGATAGGGTAAATAAAGCTGGCACTTAGTTTTTGGAGCTTATTATTAACTATATCCCACAAAATAGGGTTAACTCTCCCCTAAGGTTGTCAGATAGGTTTGAAGTTAGGATGGGATCTTATGAGTGCAAAGCATAGGATCTAATCCTTCCATGTCCATATAGTACCAAGCAAATGCTTTTTGATTTTCCTGTAGTAGCTGCAACATAATTGTCTGATGGAAAAGTGATAAAGCATTGTTTACATTAAACTCTCTTTCTACACCAACTTCCATCTTAATAAGCTTATATCTCATGAATAACTAGGAAACAAGAGAAGAATCCATCTCATAAGGCACTCATGAGTGAAGGAATTGGGAAGCTACTAAATGTTGAGGTGTGTTCAAAGGTGGTAATATAGTTTCTTGGACACATTCCTCTTGAGGATACACTTGAAGCTCTACTCCATACTAATTCATGATAATGGATGAGATGATCTCATATTCTTCTTAAGAGGATACAAATGACTCTCAACCTATCATCATTACCTAGTAGACAGAATTGGCCTTTGGGTCATCATCACCCAAGTCCAACTAGATGAGCTAGGCAGGGGAGTATAAAGTTAGGTTCTTAGTATGGATACCATTAGATATTATCATCTTTCCAAACTAACAAGCTATATAGGCATCTACAATAGCTAACCATGGTTGCCATAGAATTAAAGGATGTCCACCCATGTTAGCCTTTGGGGAGAGGACATAAAAGTATACTAGATACTACCAAGAATTTAAGGTGATGATGACATCTTCTATCATTCCATCAAGCTTGATAGTAAAATTATCAGCAAGCTGAAATATGGTTGGTGTTTCTTTGAGACCAATAATATGTAATTGAGACAATTTCTCCTTTGTCATGACATTTATAGATTCTAGTCAACTAAATTATTTTGAACTTGCATCCCATGAATGGTGATAGTAAGACAGTTAATTTTGCCAATATTAAATCAGGCAATTGTTCTAAGACATGAATAGTTTTTGGATACATGCTTCCTTGATGGGTTTGGTAAAGGTAGTAATTTCCTTGATGGCATCAAGTAATGTTATTTTTACTATCATTTTCTTAAGCTGATTAAGAAAACCAATTAATGTGTGGTTTTCTATAAGCTGATCTTGTTCCATCAACCTATGAGGAAATAGAGGTTCTTTGGCTATAGGATAGGTCTATTGCTCTAACACATCTACTTGTTTAGTTGGAGAATCTTCAACTTTGATTATTATAGGCTTTTGGGGTGAAGGAAGAGTAGTGCTTGACATTAAGTAGATACCATTAAAGGAAATAGCATAGCTTTGTTGTTGTGTTAGCTATTTGGTATTGTTGATATTAGGATTAGGCTAAACTGGTAGTTGAGTTTTCTTAGGAGGAGTATTAGTAGTTGTAGGAGGAGGCATCAAATGCATGTTGCTAAGGTGGTGGTATTAAGGCTTGCCAACTAGGTTTGGTATTCTAATTTTGGGTTTTCTACCAACCTTACTGAGGCTGCTGCAACCTTGCTAGGGTTGTTGCCAACTATTATTTCCACTAAAACCAATATTTTGAGATTTTTTCCATTGATTTTTACTATTATAATTTTGAAGAGGATCTTGTGGCATACCTTTTCTTTGAGTCTATAGCCTTCATTGAGCAATGTAAAGCACCTCTCTATTTTCATCAATATCTTTGAACTATGTAGGCATTGGTCGTGTCTCCTGGCTTGCAACAAACTTGCATCTATAGTTCCTTTTCTTCTCCCTACAATATGGATAGTATTTTTCTAAAATGACATCAAATTCTTCCTACTTCCTTCTTGCCTGATGGTATCCAACTGAGTGGCTACATCATTAATGATGTCTTGTTTGAAATCTGATAGGAAATTGGATAGTTCCATCTTTGATGCTCCTGAACCGCCATTAGACTTATGTGGTAGGTCTCTAAGTCCTCTACCTTTCTTCGAAATGGCCCTAGAATAATTTAGACATATACTCTATATATTAGTCCATTTTTTCTGAGTAATATCTTCTCCTACCATAAGATCTAGAGATTTAATACTTTTTCATTTACACCTCTTAGAAAAAGATGTTTCGTTGATTCCTCATTTAGTTGGTGTTATGTTTTATATTGCAAGTTGAAAATGAACTGTAAGACATAATCTTCAAAGGTTTCATCATTCTTTTGGGAAATTTTTAAATGTCATCTCCTTTCAAATCTTTACCCCTACAATATTCTTTATACTTTACAAGAAACAAGTTGTTCATTACAGGCTAATCAGCTACAACATTGGCACCAAACCCTATGAACCATCTCAAAGTAGCTTCATTTGGGGTGGATGGAAATAACTTCAAATTGTGAGCATTAGTTGTATAGTCATAACTTATGTATAGGATATGAAATACAAAGAATAAGGTTGCAAGATCTTTAGTAATTAGGCCATGGAACTTGGGAAGTGCAACAAAAGGTATGTTCATAAAATTTTGATTACCTTGTTGAGGAGGGATAGGAAAATGAAATTTTTTAGTATTCAAGTTCAGCCAAAAGATCATTCAAATGCAAGAATTCTTTAGAGGCTGAAGGTCTTCATTCCTGAGCAGCATCAAATAGATTTTCAAAAGGTTCTTCTTCTTCATTCTAGGTATGAGGTTCTTTAGGCTCAATATTAAAAATATCTTCCTAGTTATTATGAAGAATAAATCTCCCAAGGATGTCTCTTCTATGCATGTAAAAAAATGCAGAATTTAAACTAAGATAATGCCTTCAGGGTCAAACTAGATTGACACCATCCTCGATAATGACACCAAAAATGGTTGGTTAGCTTAACACCTTAGTAATAAAGGATTGGGTATCCTTTCAAAGTGATTCTATGGTCAGCAAGCATCATGTGTTGTACTTAAAATAGTATACTACCTTCATTTAATTTGTCAACCTGAGAGCATAATGGGTTATACTTAAAATAGTATACTGACTTCATTCAATTTGTCAACCCAAGAGCATAAAATTGAAATGGTGATTGCAAAGTATATGCTCTAATTCTTCTTTAATTCATTAAAACTAAATCAAAGGCAATTCTAACGGAAAAATAAGTTATAAATTAAAGTGATAACTTAACTTAATGATTAAGTTAATGCTACAAATAGTAAACCTATCTATGCACCTATGATGTAGGAATAGTTCGTTGATTCTGTTATTAATGGTTGCAAGAGAAACATAATTCTACCTTACTTGGAAACAACAAGAAAATAAAATCTATTCTAATGGAATAGCTCACTCACCAAGTGGGTCCCCTTGGATGAGTGAATAGAAAAGACAATCAAGATAAGAGATATAAAATTGAACTATGCATTCTATTTATTCATGGTGAAAGATTACACTTGATTGAAAATATATCACACTTTGCTACTATGAACGTCAACTTATTCTATCCTTCTCCAAAAACTATGCTCAAAGCTACAACAATCATTATTTAAAGGAGACTACTATTGGATACAATTGATTCATTATGTGTTGTCTTTAATATTACACAAATGTCATAACAATTTTTAGTCAGTATATGCCTAGCTCACTTGGGTAGTGAAGATAGTTCTTAGTTTTTATCAAGAATTCCTATGTTTCCCTAGTTAAAGAAGAAGTAGCTACCAAGTTCACTTGAGCATCAAAGGAAAAGTTGCAGAAAGAGAGTGTTAACTAAGCTCACTCAGGTAATGAAGAAAAGTTGGATGGAACCAGTGATAATTAAGCTCAGTCGGTTGCCAAAGGATTTTTGTAAGTTTGCACTATTAATTGAGCATCTATTGGTTAATGAAGGAAATCATTTTAGAGAGAGTTTCTACCAAGCAGGGTTAGGTAGCAAAGGACTTTATTACTTTTTTCTAGTGATTTTAATTAATCTATCTATTGATTCCAGTTGAATAAGGTGATGAATATTGATTATTGTAAGTTGTATTTGAGCTGACTTGAAAAAGTGAAAGGTATATGTATAAGGTCAAGTTATGATTTCAAAGTGTGGAAGAAAGTGTGCAAGTAAGTGCAAGAAAATATGTAAATTATGGTGATATGGTTGAAGATCTATTGGTAAGTAGAATATCATTGTGGTGTAGCAAAGTCATATTCAATCAAATAAGGATCAAGTACAAGCAAGAACAAAGATCTAAAATCAGCAATTAAGTTGCATTCAAATTAGGTCATATCATTGTTACTCTCTAACCATTGTAGCAATGATCTAAATCTCTTAACAAAGTTGGCTTAGCAACTATTTTCAAATCCTCTAACAAGGTGGCAATTCCATTGAATTGTTCTCAAGACCTCTAACTAGGCCACTCTATACAGGGTGATTAAATCCTTTAATAGGGTCACACCTAATAATGTGTTTCATAACCTTTAATAGGGTTGACTCCTAATGGGGATCACTTTAGAAGAGTGAAAATTAGTAACTAGTTGCTATTGGTGGTTTTTCCCAAATTGGCTTTCCATGTTAAATCCTAGTGTTCAATGTGTTCATCCTATTTCCTTTATATGTTTGCAACTAAGTTAAGGTAATGGTAATCTTGGATAAAATCTAATGGCTCTTAAGTTAATCTTTTACCAAGCTAATCCAGTTACTATCGAGTTATAGTATTCTATGTGTTTACTAAGCTTTAGTAGTATTCAATTATTTGTTTGCATTTTGTACTAACATCAAAAGGGATCTGGGATTTATTTTTGTAGTAACTAATTCACCCCTCCCCTCTTAGTTACTCCTCTTATATTTTCAACAATTTTTATCAAAGTTTTTGGTGCTTCTAGAAAAGGTTTCAAGGACCTAAGCTAAAGATCAAGATGTCTTACAAAAGAGAGACAGTTTTGTAGCATGGCAAGAGACTAATCAGATTGCATTTGGCTACCATTAGCAATTCAAGTTGCAAGTATCTTGATTCTGAATATAAGACTCCCACTGGAACATTATCAGTTGAAGATATTACTAAAAAGAAGAATCACAATATCATGATGATTGATATTGTATCTGCTCTTAGTTATTTTGAATTTGATGAGGTAAAAGATTGCAAAACTTCTTTTGCAATGTGGAACAAACTAAAAGATATCTATGGAGGAGATGAAAATGTAAGAAGAGCCAAAGTAGAAATCCTTAGGGGACAATTTGATCAAATAAGAATGATGAAAGATGAAAACATTGAAAAATATGTAGAAAGAATCAAGGCCGGTGTAAGTGCAATCAAATCATCTAGAGGAGACTATTGTAAGTAAAGTGCTCAGAACTCTTCTTTCTATTTATGAAATTAGAGTATCTAATATTCAAGAAGTGAGATTCCATCCAACTAATAAGATAAGGTTGGATACTCTAGTTGGAAGATTAATAGCTTTTGAGTTAGACAATTATGATAACTATGTTCCTACTTCAAAGAATATTGAATCTACATTTAAAGCTAAACTCTCACTCAAAGAAAAGAGTGAAAAGTAAAAATCTTGTCAATCATGAATTGAAGAATATGGATCATTAGAAGAAAGTTTAGATAGAAATTTTGAAGTTGTTGAAGCCCTGCTTCTAAAAAAGTATTGCAAAGGAAGAGGGAAGTACAAAGGTAAAGTTCCTCTCTTCTTGTTTTTTTGTGAAGAAATTGGTCACATTACTACTAGGTGTCCAAATAAGGAAATGAAGGATGAAAAGAAAAAAAACAAAGATAAAAGCAAGAAGGACTCCAAGAACTACAAGAACTTCAAGGACAAAGGTAATAAATCTTGTTTCATAGCTAAAGATTCTAATAATAGTGCAGATAAAATGGTTTATATTGCTATGAAAGATGAATCTGATGATGAAGGAGATAAGATGGCACTTATCTCTCATGTTAGCAAAAATGACATATGGATAATGGACATTGGCTACTCAAATTGTATGACTGGTGACAAAATAAAATTTGAGCATATGGAATATTATGATGGAGCTAGTGTAAGATTTGGAAATAATGAACCTTGTAATATAAAAGGAAAAGGATGTATCCTATTAACTAAAGAACTTGTGTGTGATAATGTTTATTGGGTTGAAGGACTAAAGAATAATATAATAAGTGTGGTACAACTAAATAACATTGGATTCAAGGTAGAATTCATGAATGGACAGGCCAAACTACTAGATGGAAAAGGAAATTTGGTTGGTTTTAGCAAGAAAACTAAAGGTAATCTATTTTATCTTGATCTCAGTGATTGTTTATGTTTTATTGCTCAAATAGAAGAAAGTTGGTTATGGCACAAAAGACTATGTCACATGAACTTTGATAATCTGGTTAAGATAAGAAAACATAAAAGGGTAAGAGGTATTCCTAGTTTGAAGAAAAAATTTTAAGATGGGAAAGACAAGCTTCAAAAGCAAAGACTATTAGTCAGAAGAGGTCTTGGAAATTCTTCATATAGACTTATGTGGACCTATTGGAATAGAGAGTTATAGTGGAGAGAAATTTTTTATTCTTTTTGTTGGTTACTACTCTAGGATGATGATAGTAATGTGCCTAAAAGAAAAATTAGAAGCTTTTCAAAAATTCAAGTAGTATCTGGAAAGAGTAGAAAAAGAAACTAGAAAGAAGTTGAAATGCCTAATATTAGATGGAGGTGGTGAATTCATTTCCCATGAATTCAAAAATTTATGCATTGAAAGAGGAATCAAAAGATAAGTATCTACTCCTACTACACCACAATAGAATGGTATAGTAGAAAGAAGAAATAGATCTATCATGGATTATGCAAAAACCCTACCGATTGAAAAGAATGTTTCTCTCAAATACTAGAAGGAAGCTATCAGCACTATAGTTCATACCTTGAACAAAGTTTAGTTGAAGAAAGATTCAAATAAGATAGCTTATTAGCTATGGTATGGCTACAAACCTAATGTAAGTTACTTGAAGGTATTTGGTAGCAAATGTTACATATTGAAGGAATCTAGAAAAGGAAAATTTGATGTAAAAGGAGATGAAGGCATATTTCTAGGATACTTCTATAGAAGCAAAGCATACATATTTTTGAATTTATCTACTCACAAAATCATACAATGTTCACATGTTAGAATTGATGAATATGTAGAAAAGAGTGAAGAAGAAAGCAGCAAGGAACCTGAAGACTACAGAATATTCATTTACTATGAACCTGATAACCTTCCTAATCTATCTAAAAGAAAAGATGTTTCAATTCCTAAATCCCTAGAAACTTTAATAACTACCAAGTTGAGGATAGTGCAACCTAAGATACAAGGACCTGAGTCACAAATAGAGGCTACCAAGCTAGTTCATACCGAGCCTGATGGACCCAAGTCACAAACATAAGGACCTGAGCTTGAAATTAAAATTCAAAAAGAAGATGATGGAACTCATTCAAAGACCAAGGAGCCTATATTAGCAAGATATGTTAGAAGACATCATGCACCTAATCAAATCATTAGAAATAAATTAGATGGAACAATGACAAGAGGAAAATTAAAAGGTACATGTTTACTTATTGAATTTGAACCTAGGACTGCTAAAGATGCTTTAGAAAATGAAAGTTGGATTGAAGTAATGAATGAAGAGATAGAAAAAATAGAGAAGAATAAAACCTAGACTCTGTTCCTAGACCCAAGGATAAAAATGTAATTGGTACAAAATGGGTATATAGAAATAAGTTGAATGAAGATGGAAAGGTACCAAGAAACAAAGCAAGACTAGTATGCAAAGGCTACTCTCAGGAAGAAAGTATTGGCTATGGTGAAAAATTTTCTCCTATAGCAAGACTTGAAGGTGCTAGAACTTTACTAGCATATGCAACACATAGAGGATTTAAGGTATATCAAATGAATGTTAAATCTGTACTCTTAAATAGAATTCTTGATGAGGAAGTTTACATTAAGCAACTAGAAGGTTTTGTAGATCCTAACAAAGGAGACATGGTTTGCAAACTACACAAAGCTTTATATGGTCTGAAGCAAACTCCTAGATCTTGGTATGAAAAACTCCATAATTACTTGGTACAAATTGGTTTCTAAAGAACTAATGATAATAGTAGTTTGTATATCAAGGAAGGACTAGATAAGAAGATTGTGTTAGTAGAAATATTTATTGATGATACTTTATTTATAGGAAATGATGATTTAAGCAAAGCATTCTTAGGATAAATGAGAAAAAAAAACTAGATGTCCATGTTTGGTGAAATAAAATTCTTTGTTGGATTGCAAATACAATAGAACAAGAATGGTATCTACATCACTCTATCTAAGTATATCAAGGAGATACTAAAGAAATTTGGAATGGAAGATTCAATACTAGTTGGAACACCTATGTCTATTGGACATAAGCTTTCCAAAAATGATGATTACAAAGAAGTGGATAACACTACTTAAAAATCAATGATTGGAAAATTGCAGTATGTAGTTCACACAAGGCCTTGTATTGCTCTAGTGGTTGGAATAGTGGCAAGATTTTGAAAAAATCCCAAAGAAAATCACATGATGGAAATTAAGAGAATCATGAGGTATCTGAAAGGTACTAAAGACTATGGTTTACGATACAAATTTGGACTTAAAAGTATTTGCTAATGCTGATTGGGTAGGAAGTCTTGATAACAAAAAAAGAACTAGTAGTGGAGAATTTTTTCTTAATAGAAGACTAGTATCTTGGACAAGTGAGAAGTAGAATTATACTTCTCAATCCATAGCAGTGGTAAAATTTGTAGCAATAGTAGTCAATTGCTCTAACATTGTTTGGTTCAAACAACTATTGGAAGGAATGAAGGTAGAAATCAAAGATCTAGTCGTTGTATATCGTGATAACACCAGTGGAATCCACATATTAAAGAATCCAGTCATGCATTCCAAAACAAAGCATATAGCTATAAAATATCACTTCTGAAGAGAATTGGTGCAAGATAAAGAAGTTAGATTGAAATATGTGAATAAAAATGAACAAATTGTAGACATATTCACCAAGCCATTACCTAAGGCTGCATTTCTATATCTAAGAGGTAAGCTAGGGGTCATTCCCCTATCTGAAATGCACTAAATGAAGTTTAGTGAATGCATCAACCCGAAGCTACTGAAGATCAATCAATTGGTGCAAAATTAGCAAGTTCATATTGCAGATGAATCATTACTTAAGGTACACTAGAATTTATAGAGTTATTGTCTTTGGCATGTGTTGTCAAAGAGGGAGAAGTTTACTATCATATCTCTAAGAAATTTTTCTACTGTCATATCTTTGAGAAATTTTTGAACCAGAATAAAGTCAAAAACTAGAGAGGGAGAATTCCTCTAAAAGATGAAGTATTCTAAAAGAGGAAGAATGTTTTGAATGAACTTGGTAAAAACTACTATAGAAAAAATTTAGTGAAAGGAAAAGATCATACTGATAGAGGGAATTCTCTAATCCAAAATTTCATTGTGTTATTACATGTTGTGTTTCCATCAATGCCAAAGAGAGAGATTTTTGGATATAATTGATTAATTGTTTGTTGTCCTTTATGTTACAAAAATGTCATAATCATTATTAGTCAATATATGCCAAGCTCACTCGAGTAGTAAAGATAGTTCTTAGTGTCTATTGAGTGTTCTTGTGTTTGCCTAGTTTAGAAGGCAGTATCTACCAAGTTCACTCAAGCTTCAAAGGAAAAGTTGCAGAAAGAAAGTGTTAACCAAGCTCAATCAATTAATGAAGAAAATTTGGATGGAACCAATGATAATTGAGCTCACTTGCTTAACAAAGTATTTTTGTAAGTTTGCAGTGTTGACTCAGCTTTTGTTGGTTAATGAAGGAAATCGTTTCAGAGTTAGTTTCTATTGAGCAAGGTCGGCTAGCAAAGGATTGTATTACTTTATTGTATTGAGTTTAATTAATCTATATATTTATTCTAGCCTACTAAGGTAATGAATATTGATTATTTTAAGTTGTATTTGAGCCAACTTGACAAAATGAAAGGTATAACGTCAAGTTACGATTTCAAGGTGTGGAAGAAAGTGTACAAGTAAGTGCACGAAATTGTGTGAATTATGGTGATATGATTGAAGATCTATTGGTAAGAAGAAGAAGAAAATTTTAAGGATAAGTAGAATATTCTTGTGGTGCAACAAAGTCATATTTAATCAAGAAGGATCAAGTACAAGCTAGATCAAAGATCTAAAATTAGCAATTAAGGTGCATTCAAATCAGGTCATATCATTGTTACTCTCTAATAGTTGTAGTAGTAATCTAAATCTCTTAATAGAGTTGGCTTAACAACTATTTGCAAATCCTCTAACAAGGTGGAAATTCCATTGAATTGTTCTCAAGACCTCTAACTAGACCACTCCTAATAGGTTGATTAAATCCTTTAATAGGGTCACACCTAATAGTGTGTTTTGTAACCTTTGATAGGGTTGGTAGGAAAAATATCCTAGTGGTGTAGAAAAGTCATATTCAATCAAGAAGTATCAAGTACAAACCAAAACAAAGATTTGAAATCAGTAATTAAGTTGTATTTAAATCAAGTCATATCATTGTTACTCTCTAACCATTGTAGTCGCGATCTAAATCTCTTAATAGAGTTGGCTTAACAACTATTTGCAAATTCTCTAACAAGGTGGCAATTCCATTGAATTTTTCTCAAGACCTCTAACCAGGCCACTCGTAATAGGATGATTAAATCCTTTAACAAGGTCACACCTAAGAGTGTGTTTTGTAACCTTTAACAGCATTGGCTCCTAATAGGGTTCACTTTAGAAGAGTGAAAGTCAATTATGAGTTGTTATTGGTGGTTTTTCCCAAATTGGGTTTTCAAGTTAAATCTTGGTGTTAAATGTGTTCATGCTATTTTCTTTATATGTTTGCAACTAAGTTAAGATAATGGTAATCTCAGATTACATCTAATGGTTCTTAAGTTAATTTTTTACCAAGCTAATCTAGTTACTATAGAGTTACAACATTCTGTGTGTTTACTGAGCTTCAACATTATTTACTTATTTGTTTGCATTTTGTATTGACATCAAAAGGGACTTGGAATTGATTTTTTGTAGTAACCGATTCATCCCTCCCCTCTCAGTTACTCTTATATTTCTAACAACTACAACTACTTCCTATTAATGAGGATCAATTATAGACTTATAAAGTTTGAAATAGAAACAACATTAACCATGAATAAATCCTCCTAGAATATAGCAATTTGTGGCTACATTTGTCCACTACAACAATAGAAAGTAATAATTGGTTTACTTCACTTGCACAGGATTAGAAATTTGGTTGGCATTGACTTCCTTAGTGCTAAAATTTTGATCTTTGAATATCTGTGGAAAATACCTATAAAACAATGAATGTTCTCACAACCTCCACATACATATATTTCTTTTCATCATCAATATTAGAGAAAAGGTGTAAAACTAAAATTACCACTCTTTCAATTCCTATGGCCGTAGGAGGATTACTACCCAAAACATAGCATAGATGGGGAAACATTTATTAGTATGTAATATTACTTCATTAAACCATTTCTATCCATAGATTCAAGAAAATATAACATATTTAAACTATTATTACTTATACTTCATGTCTCATTTATAAAAGATATACATAAAAACATAAGTTCATCTACTTAAAACCATAAAGTCATGATTGTTTTTGCAAGATAACTATTTGAAAAGAAGATAAAAAGATCATAGAATGATGGCCTTTTGGAGGTCCATCAATCACATTGTGTTGTAACTCTAGCATAAGTGTTTGATCATTGATAGCTTTCATTTCAGCATTCAAGATTGGTCAACACCCCCACTTTTGGACCTCTCATGTCAAGCAACTTTTGTACTATTTCAACACCATGTTCTTGCTTCTAAGCTAATAGTTCATTGGGTGCATTTTATTGTAAAACGTTAATTTTGTTGAACAATTGTAAACTCTTAGAAAGTGCATTATTTTTTTCATGTTTGTATGTATATATGTATGTATGTATGTATATATGTATGTATGTATTTATGTATGTATGTATGTATACATGTAAAAATGTATGCATATATGTATTTATGTATGCAAATATGTATGTATATATGTATATACACAAAGAGATCTTGTGGATTGTGGATTATGGATTATTAAAAAAAAGTAAAAAAAAAATACAACATAAATCATTCCCCATTTGTTTTATTGGTTGTAGAGAGTTGTGTGTGAAAGAGGGTGGAAATCTCTAAATGTTAGTTGAGATCAGTAGAGAGCTAGGATTTATTTTTTGTTCCCTTATTATCATTGCATTTCATGCCCTTATGATCACCATGCCCTTGGCCTGTGATTTTCTTCAAGGGGAGAAGAGGTATCTATGTAAAAATTATTTTTTTCTTTCCCTTTCTAAACATATATCTCTTGTTCATATGTAATATCATCGGTCAGATTCAAGGATAACTGATTATGATGATTTGATGCATATGTGCATGTATGTATGTATATTAGTTCACTATGTGAATTTATTTGCATGCATACATACACACTTGCATAGTACTTGTGCTAAATTAAATTAATCATTCATGTCTTTAATTCACACAAGTAAGTATCCTTGCATTCAATCAAAACTATTCATATATTCAAAGATTTGTACTTACAAATTATATTATCTCTTGTTGATTAAGTAAAGATCTCATGCATAATATCATCCTAGTAATGATTGGATGCATTCACATTAAGTCATAATAGGATCAAGTAGATGATCCATTTATGTTACTTTATACTTATTTTATTGAACATTTTGTTTAACATAATTAGTAATACTAGAATTATACAGCTACAACTAATACTCTTGTTAATTTTTTTTAATCATATACATTTAAGACTATTTTCTTTTCTTAAAATTAGACTGTATATTTGTAATAGGACATATGGAGGACTACGTAAAATAAAAGACCACATGTAGGCAACAAATAATGCCTCTGTAATTCATGTCTATATTTGACCATATGCATGTTAGAGAACAAGTGTTGCATGCAACTCTAGTCCTTACCTATGATGGGATAGAAGGAAGATGTGTATGAATAGATTTGGGAAATTGAAGATGATAATAACGCAAAAGGAAGGAAATGATAGAGGGTAATATCTAGAAACAAGTGCAAAAAATTCTAATCAATCACTATTCATATCTTTAAAAGAAATGCAAATAAATGCAAACCTGAATTTTACTAACGTAGGTTGTGCTTCATGTCCCAAAAAATTAAAGGGCTTCTATAGATGGCATACAGTTGCTCACTCAAGGGAAAATACTTTCTCTAGTGGTAGAAGGAACTTCTATAAATAAGGGTTTTTTCATGAAAAGTGTATGATACATATGAATACCATTGGCCTATGATCATTAGATATGAATCCATATAATTTGTTTGCAAAATAACATCACAATAATTTTATTCAACTCTCATCTCAGGCTTTTATCTTCCAAGTGAGTAGGATTATAAGTGAATAGGAATATTATAATTTTTATAGTGGAGATAATAGTTAGTATTCAAGAATGACAACAAGCCAAAAGTATATCACTATGGCTCCATTATGGTTTCATCTTACTAGTAAAGTAGTATTAATTCCAAATAGTCAACAAGTTTGAATATCTCTCATAGTATGAGACTTTAGTATGAGTGTAATTTATTATTTGGATAAATCTCTAGAACTGCCATGTAGTTTGCTAAAATGATAATGATGGATAGAGTGTGGTAATTGAAAGGTCAGATTTAGATTACTCAATTTTTCAACTTCTTGATTTCATCTCTACCATAATTATGATTATGTATAAGAGGATCATATGTTTCTACATTGTTTCCAATATCTATGTTCATTCTAAATATGTACTCTAACTTGTTTTTATCACATTCTTTGACAATCATTTACCTTTCAACTATTGATAGGGCCTAAGCTTTGGAATCAATGTAAATTAATTTGCATTTAGTAGAATTTTTTAAATTTATTGACACAGTCCTCAATGGAATCTGAGAAAATTACATTTCAATTCTGCATTTAGGACATAATTGTATTTTATTCCTTAATTTTGGATGTAGGAATTTGGGTTTTAGCTCAGACCATGGGAGAGCATTTGAGTTGTGAACATAAAATTTCAAACATTTGAGTTAGAAACAACATTTGAACTTTTGTAAGCCTCTCTCCTTTGAATACAGAATACACAAAACCATTAGCATCATTAGTAGACTCACTCTCCTTAGACAAATTCAATCAAAACTATTCATACCAAACTAAGTATGTAGAAATCTATACTTATAGATTATATTATCTCTTGGTGATTAAGTAAAGACCAAATACAATTTTCCAATGTGATAAAATTGCATATACAGATGTGTGTGTGTGTGTGTGTGTGTGTGCGAGCGCGCACGCGCATGTGTGTGTAAGTATAAATGTAAGTATGTATGTATGTATGTATATGTGTATGTATGTATATATGTATCTTTGCATCTCTACATTTCATTGTCATGTCCTTGTGATCTCTGCATCTCTTTGTCATGTCCTTGTGATCTTTGTATATGTATGAATGTATGTATATACATATATACACACACATGTATGTGTCTATGTATGTATGTATGTATAAAAATAGAGGTCTTTGTATATATATATGCATACATACATAGAAATATGGATATGTTTGTGTATGTATGTATATATACATATACATATGCATAAAGAGAAGCTTCTCTTGTTGACATTAAGGTCAATTTTTCTATTAGTGACTTATCACTTAGTTGATTATTGCTACTGAGCTCTACAATTGCTACCAAGCTTATCATTCACTCAATAGTGTTAACAAAGTGTTTCATTTGTTATCAAGCTAATTAGTTAGAATGCAATTCATGTTGAGTATCTAAGATAGTCTATAGTATAGCCCATGCATAGTAGAGTCTACCAAGCTATCCAATAGAAGTAATGAAGGTCTTAGTGCTAACCAAGCTCTATAGTGTTAGCCAAGTTCTATAGTGTCTACTAAGCTCACTGTGTTAATGAAGTGAATGTAGTGTTGACCAAGTCATGCAATGTCAACCAAGTGATTCAACATCTACTCATTTTCTTAGTGTTCACTGAGTCATACAATTTTGACTAAGTTTGTCCTATGTGAAGTGATCAATATGGACTAAGCTTTAACTTCAACCAAGTACCATTGTTTTTCGAGTGTTGATCATGTTTTCTAAGTGTTAGAACATCACTAAGTTGTCTTCATAACCCAAGTTACAATAGTGGGCTAACTTTGTGAATTATTATGAATTTAGTATTGTAGCTAATTCTAGTAAGTAGTTAATTAGATTGATATATATGTAATGTCTTGTATAATACCCAGAAAAAGAAATTGAGTATGATTATGTGAAGAAGTAAGAGAAGATGTCTGCAAATTGAATAAGGGTGCAAGTAGTATATGGTATAGCAGAGACTTATATATCATAGTCAGGTGATCATTGAAATTCAAGGAATCTCATTTAGAAAATCAAACTTGCAGATTATAGATCAACCACTGAATCATTCTAACAAATGCATCAGTCAAATCCTTTCACTAGGTGGACTTAATAGTCTTTTGCTAAATCTCCTAATAGAGTGTACTTCACTATATGTTTGTAAATCCTTTAGCAAGGTGGACCTAATAGCCCTTATTTCTCCTAATAGGGAAGATCACTAGAAGTGGTCAATTGTAAGCCTTAACAAGCTAACTTTATACTATAGTACTAAAGCTTGTTGGTATCATCCCCACCCTAGTGTTATTTTCTAATTGGAAGGTTTCTAGGTCACCATATATTGTGAGAAAGTGTTATGAATATTTTACTACTGTTATTCTTTCATGCATGCAATTATATAAGAACAATATATGAAGGATTAATTGATGAAGTGAGTTAAATTTTTATTGGTTCCTAATTCACCCTACCCTCTCAGTGACCTAGCCTACCTTATATTTCTAACAATTGGTATTAGAGCATTTGGCTCTCACATTAGAAGTTTAAAATCTTGAGATAAGATCAGAGGCAATGGAGGTATACATTCTAGAAAAGTCTATTGAGAATGAAAGATGAATCTTTAATTAGCCATTAAACACCTCAAGAAAGCAAAGGACCAAGTCTTTTAATTATTGCAATGAAGGAAAGATCTTGCAGCACAAATGGATGATAGTCTCTACATTGAAGAAATAATTGAAGACTTATGCCCAGAAAGAAATTTAGATGAAGATGATGCAACAATCAAAGACCTACTTGAGAAAATTTAGCAATCTTCAAGAAGAAGTCAAAAAGTTGAAAAGAGAGCAAGAAATCCAACCAATCAGATTATGTGAAGTCATGGAAGAAAAAGACAAAGCCAAAGAAGAGACAGAAGTAAAGGACAATGAAATTCAACAACTATCCCTTTGGTAAATAAACTTTATTGATAAAATCAATGATACAAATCAAGAGCTTATTGTAGTACCTATCTATGGTATTGTGTCATATACAACCTATGGCTCATGGAATGGTATATGCAGTATGCTATAGATATCCTCTGGGGTGATAGTCATCTCTCCCTAGGGTAGATGGAAGGTGTTTATCTCCAAATGGAAATGCTCAACTAGTGTAGTCAATAGGCTATAATGCACCAGCAATGCAGGAATTTGGCAAAATAAATGATAATCCTAGAGCATCAATGTGTGTCATGTCTACATCATCTAACTATCCTAGAAAAGCCTCGTAAGGTAGGTAATGTGATCAAAATTTGACATTAGGAAAGCTAACTTGCACACACAAAAACACCAAGAAAACAACAAATGAAAGTGCAAAATATCAACGACAAATCAAATTTCTAACATATAAAATTGTAATTTACACTAGATTTTTGTGTGAGATTTCATGTTCTCATACAAACTTGCACCTTTTCATGTGAGAAAAAATTTTGTCATGTGAGAAATGAAAAATAGTCAACAAAAAATTAGCCATGTTTAGAGCTTTTGCAAGAAAAATTGGTATCTTCTATGCGAGGAATCCCACAAAACTAGGTGAAGAAGTACTAGCCTAGTACTTCTTCACATGAAGGATGATTGGCCTCATGTGAGGAAAGACATCCTTGTGCAAGAACTAACACAAATAAATTCAAAACATCCTAAAACATGTTTAAAATGACTTGAAATGCATGAAAATTTTAAAACACAGCGAGATTATTCATGACCCATTGGAGGCCCATAGTCTGCTAGCCAACTGTGTTGTTTGGAGCACTCAAATTGATGCATATGCATGCGGACCACCATCTTTCTCCTTAGAGCTCTCTTCTTCACAAAAGATAGGCACACATGAATTGAAAGTGACCCTTTAGGCCCTTATATAGGTTTTGACCTAATTTTTTGAAATGCTTTGATTAGCATGAAAATCACCCTCCTGGATAATTTGGCTGCTCTAAAATCATTTTCAGCATCAAATTTGAAATCTGACACACTTAAACAACTCAAAATTACATTCAAAATTTTTGGGACCGACGTGATCAAACACTTGTGTAGTCCACATTTTGTTGATACTTTTTGAATCTTGGAATCTTTTCCAATCACATTTTCTTCAAATTTTACAAATTTTCTAGAAAAAGTCAACTCTAGTCAAATTTAGTCAAACTTGGTCTTCCAGACCTCCAATTCACTTCAAATTGACTCTAAATTTTCTCTAGATTCTTCTAATCTATTCTACATTCTTTTAAATCTTCAATTTCTTCAATATACTTCTTTGCATCATTATTTTGGTGTGTCATCTTTTGGATTTTCTCCTAAGGGGTAGGATGATTACATCATTAAATCTTTGAAAATATGTTTTAACTCAATCTAAATCGTATGTCTTCATCACTTGGAGCATCTCATCACTTGGGGCATTTTGTTCCCCTCTCTCTAACATCTATTATCTATCTCATCTTTTGATCATCTCATCAACCTTATAATAGTTCTTGTCAAAGTTCAATGGATGGGAATCAAGACAGTCTAACCTGACTCCTAATGATCAAGCCTCATCCTAGGGATGATTCTATGACTCATGATAGGTCTTGTTATCTTTTATGGACTAGAATTTAGGTGTTCTATATAGAGTCTAGGGGATTAAGCTCTATTCTGGAGAGACTTCCAAATTCTTGTTGAGAGTTAATCTTTATTCTAGAGATAATCGTAACTCTTGCTGAGAATTAAGCTTCATTCTGGAGATAATTCTAAGCTCTTTCTTTTAATCACTATTCAATGGATAGGTATCGAGATAGTCTAACCCCAAATCATAAGGAATAAGCCTTGTTCTGCGGATAATTCTATAAATCATGATTAATCTTGTCATCTTCCAAATGGAAAGGTATCGGGATAGTCTAACCCCGAATACTGAGAATTGAGTCTTGTTCTGGGAAAAATTCAATGAAGTTTGACCATCTTTGTTCTATAAATTTCAATATCTAGGTGTTCTATCTAGATTCCCCAAAGTTAAGCTTCGTTTTGGAGATAACTTTAAAAAATTATCAATTTCATTATCTAAGTCTTCTATCTAGATTCCCTAAGGTTAAACTTCATTCTGGAGATAACTTTAAAAAGTTGATCAATTGGTCTTTGTACCATCAATTTCAGAACCAATCTCATTTCTTGATCTATTCTTCATACTTTTGATTTCTTTGAATCAAATGTGTTGCTCACACATTCATTCAAAGAGGGGCAAATGTAATACCCCAAAATTGGCACATTGCCATGCTAAACTAATTCTGGTCTATTTAATCAATCCTAAGTCCTATTTTACTAGGCAATTTTGAATTTGATAGTTGTTGCTTGACCTAAGTGTCAAATGAAGAAAACCCTAATCTTTATTAATTATATTCTTTATTTAATTCCTAACTATTGTCCCAAATTAGCTACATTAAACATATTAATAAAGTTTAATTTAAATATAAGTCTTCATACTTTAATTAAATTAAAACCACCTTTTAGTTAATGTACAAGGGAATTAAATGTATTTGATTTAATCCTCATTTTAATTTATTGAATCTACTTATTCAATTAATTAAGATTATGTATTTATAAGGTCATGTTCAATTTTATTAAATTAAATATACTCTCCAATATCTCTCTTTAGTTTAGAAATAGAAATTCTAAGTGGACTGGAATTGGAATTGGAATTAATTTAGTTAACTCTTTCTCACACTTAGAAGAGAATCTGTTAACTCTCTAGGATGTTCAAAATTGAATCAATTAACTTCGTCTACACAAAGAAGTTTCCTTTCCAAATAAATCTCATTTCCAATCTCGATCATCCATCCAAATTGATATTGATCGTTGGTCGATTCTAGAATTCTATTTAAGAAGCCTTCAATTCCTCATTATGGAGGTTGAATAGATTTTTGCATCAAACTTATGTTGAAATAACTACCCATTGCTCTTGTACTCTTATCTTAATAAACATTGAAATTAATATCATATAGCTTAATAACACATTCTTTTAGATTAAATGTTCTTCTCTTGCTATTAGATTAATACTTGTATTTCATTTAGCATTAATATTGCATATCATATAGCTATTAAAAATCCTTCATACTAGATGTTTGGATTTTGGCTTCTCGGTCTGAGACCAACATCATAATCATTCGAGTTACAAGGCAACAAATTGACCTATTGAACATCTTGGATTAAGAATCTCATGTTTATTTTGGGATGATTCCTTAGATAATGATCATGTTGAAATGTGTGTCAAAGTTGAGGTCCACATTTCTTGCATACATTTTTGGTGCCCACCAGGGGGCTGAGAAATCAAATTTCTAGCCTCATTTGTATCATTTTCTATATATTTTAATGTCTTGTCATTGTCATCCGTATAGTACTCTAGTTTCTCATATGAAAAAACTCGTTCTCATGCGAAGAAACTTAGATTTTGCCCCTATATTGCACTTCCTCATGCAAAAAAGTGTATAATTGTGTGGTTTCTCACATGGTACACACCATTTTCTCCCATGGGCCTATGAAAGATTTTGCATGAAAATCTACATCAGAAATTGCAAAATGCAGTTTTTAGATTCAGTTTTTATCATCATGATTTAGCTAATAGTTGTTTATGAAGCATTTTCACTTGTAGTTTCTAATTTTCAATAGCTTAACAATGGTTTGCAGGATGCTTGTCAAAGACACCTTATTACAAACCCTTGAAACAATACTGACTATTTGATTGCAAGATATTTTTCAAAGACACATATGTCAAAGAATTAATTCAAAACCCACTCAAACATTGTGTTTTCTTTACTACTTTCTTACACATAGTTTAATAGGGTTTGTGAACTTTTTAGGGTGCTAAACAAAGGAATAGTAGAGTATGCTCTTTACGACTTGCAAGTGATGCCCAAGAGTAAATTAGAAACCTTGATTGCTTTGAAAGATGGTACCTGAGGGAGGCAAGAAAGTTAGTGGTTTTCCTATATGATTCTTTTCTTTGAAAGGATTATGACTTCCTTTTAGGAAATCAAAATCTTGAGAAAAGACAAGTTGGGATGGATAAACTAAATTGGTAATGAATATGTCTTGTGTGTTTGGGTAAGGTGATGAGGTAGAGGAGGATGTTCTTTCTTCTTGAGGGAAATCAAAAAATTGGACCCTTAAATCCAAACCACTAGTCCAAGTCAACCTTTTAGAGGGCCTATCAGAGAAATCCAACCTCTAGAAATGACCCAAGTGAGCACACTCCTTTTACCAGAGATTCCAACTCACTATAATAAAGAATATTTTTTTAGAGAAAGACCCCAAAGCCATGTTAATTTTCTCTTCTTCATTTTGATATTGCATATCAAGAACAGGCTCTATTTATTGCATTGGTCAACATAGGCCCAATCTTGCTAGTCAAGTGTGTGAACTCTTAGATGCTAGTGTGGCTTTTTGGCCTCAACTTCATCTATGAAGCCACTAGTGGTTAATATGAATTGAAGCCAAGTAAAAACCTCTTAGTTGCTACCTAATTCGCCTCTAAAAGGGGGCATAATCTTTGTGTAAGGGGGGGAGAATATCTCCTATAGATACTCACCATAGGCATGTACTTGGACACTAGAAGGTGGTATACTTTCTTTACCCTTGCCACAAGGGTAATCATTCAATGTATATGTTATTGAGTCCTTGGAGAACGTGGATCTATGAAGTGAATGCATGCACATAAGTTGTGAGACAAAGGTTTTGCTTCCTTTAGCATTTTTGTTTATAGGGATAAAGTGTCTTTTTTGAGTCTTTAACTTCTCCAAATCTATCAAACAAATAAAATTTCAAGACTCCTCCGTCCCTTCGAGTTGCTTTTCTCTCATTTGGATTGTTTGCAACTACTACCCTCTTCCTGTGTTTAAGAACAACTATCTATTTGACAACCAAAATGTTGTCCAAAACTTGAAAACTATGTTGATATCTATCTAAATTGTGTCAACACAATTAGTCTTCTATTCAGAACAGTTGAAACCATTGAAAATCTCTTCAAGTTTATTCAAAAATTATTGGTCTAGTCCTTTCCTTGCACTCAGTTCTACAAATTTTTACATGAGAAAACTCCCTATCAACAAGTCCTCACATGGCTCTCTGAGAATCTCCATGCAAGATTTTGCCAAACACTATTTATTGATGAAATTTTTTTATCTTTTTTGTCAAACTATCAAATCCTCACATGGCTCTATACAAGTCCTAGCATGAGAAAATAGGTCAAAATTTTTTATTTTCAATCTTCGCTTGTTTTATTACACTTTCTTATGTATTTCCCTATGAATCCTCACATAGGATCTTGTCCTCAAACTATCAAACTATTATGTTGGAGTTATCCACAATCCAAGTCTGATCTATGTTTGCAACATTTTATCACTTCTTTATCTATAAACAATGTCAAACACTGACTTCTTTCTTAGTTGACAACTTGTGATCTATACTTAAACTAGTCTCATCACTCAATTATCATATTCTATCCTTTTGTATTTGTTATACTTTGTATTATGATAGTCATAACTCTTGGTTGTTCTAGCCATTCCTTAGGTGACTCATACCTAAGTGTACAACACTCTTATCTCACTTTGAGGCTACATTATAGTGTGGTCCTTATCTAAACCTTTTCTTTTTTTCATTATCTATGACTATGGAAACAAGAAACAAAAACATGTTTTATCCTGATAGAATTAGATGAGGTAGAGCTAGGGTTCATAATCATGGTAGAGGCTACTTCTTAGCTTCTACATAGTCTATATATAGCACATCTAGTGAGGAGTCTTCATGATTTCCTTCACTTGTTAGATCACTTCATGTTTAGAGAACATTTTCCATAAACTTACAACAAACTAGGAATCCCTTATATCAAGAGGATCTTGAAACTAGCAAAGGTCATATGTCTCCAAACAACATAACTGAATTCTTATTGAGATGACCTTTCCAACCAACATACACTAAAAATTGTCACATTCCTAAGATGCCTAATCAAGACCCAAAAAATGAATAATATAATGGAGAACAAGATCACCATAAGAATAAAAGACATAAGGAACATTTTACTGATGAGAATGAGGAAAATATAGAGATACTTTCTAAAGATGTTGAAAGATGTCATAAGGATAAACACTTCTAAAAAGTCATGGAAATCTTTCTTAATGAAGAGAAAGAGAAATACTTTCTCAAACTTTCTTAAGAGGGAGCCAAGATACCTCATCACTTTACTATTGAAACAATCATTACACCTGAAAAGGAAATTGAAATGTCTAAGTTGCAAAAACAACTAAAGATCGTGCAAGAATAGTTAGCCCAAATGATGTGTGATAAGGATAAACCTACAAAAACATACACCTTAGACACTCTTTGTCCATTTCCTTTTGGAAAAAGTATAGGCATGCCTCATTTTCCAAGAGGAGCTGAGTTACCTAAGTATGATAACTACTTTAGAACTTTTTATCCCCAAGATCATTTGTAGAAATTTGGTGCCTTGTCTATGGAATTTATGCATAATCAGACATATCTCATGTGTCTATTTCCAAGAAGTTTAGGTGGTCAAGCCATGGAATGGTTTTCCCAATTGCCTACTGGTATCAAAACATATGATGAGATTGCTAACTTGTTTGTTCAATAGTACTCCCATAACATATAACATCAAATTAACATATGAGACTTGTGTAATCTTAACCAAAAAATTAGAGAAACTTTACTCACATTCATTTAGAGATGGAGACAACTTTACAGCAAATATTCACAAAAGATCCCTAAAATGGAAAAGATTGACATCTTTATGGATAATATTTTACCTAACTTTGGGTATAAATTTCAACTTCAAGGTCCACACACCTTGTAATACATGGTCACACAAGCTATCTAGATAGAGGAATTCATGGTCAAAAATGGTGAACTAACCCTTCAAAAGGATACTTAACGAGGATCAACTTCTAGAAAAGTTAAGACCAAGTATATGAACAAGAACCAAGAGGTTGTGCATGATGGAGTTGTTGACAAAATTACTCCAAAACTTGCTAAGGTAGCTGTCAATCTTACAAGAAATCTCAAAGCATCTAAAAATGTTGAGAAACCTCCTACTAATAACAAAACATTTGCAAACAAATCAAAGAATTCCTCTTGTGATACACACCAAAAATGAGAATATAAACTTCTTGGTGAACCTTTGGATGGTCTATAAGACCTTGCTATGAAACAAGCTTATTTCTCTATTGGATAACTCTCATCCTTATGATCAACAACCATGCCCTCCATGATGGAATGAAACTACATTTTGTGAATACCACTAAAACAAAGATCATAAAACTAGTAACTGCATTAACCTATGTCACAAAGTTCAACACTTAATTGATGATGGTGACATTATTGCAGATGGACATAACAAGAACTCTAATCACAAGGCTTTCAATGAACCATTCCCATCTTATGAAAAAGGAGAAAATTTGAAACAAAAATCTCATAACGAGATCAACTATACATACTCTAATGATGATGATGTAATCAACATGGTTGAACTTGTAGATTTTCAGTATTGCTATGTTATCACCATTAAGGGAAAACAAGATAAGACTAAACCTAAGACACCTTTTGTCTTAAGCGGCCCTATGTCCAATACATTAGACATTAAACCATCACAATCTCACACCAATATTGTTAAGAATTTTTGTGCCAAGTTAGTACTTAAAGGCCCTATGCCTTATGTTCCTAATCTAGAACAACACAAAGACAAACCTCTTGCTAGTCCATCTCCCAAAGCAACAAAAGTTACAACATGGTCTACGACTACTAGCTATAGTATTCTCAATTAATTATAATGAACAAATGCTCAAATCATTATCCTTGAATTGCTCAAAATATTTTCTACTCATAGGTAGATTCCTTATAAAATCCTCACAGAGGAAAATATACCTCAAGGTCTTGATCTTGATAGGTTCCAATCTATGGTAGGTCATCTAACCTCACCATACTATATGTCCTTCTCTAAGGAGGAAAACTATTGATTGAGTGATCTGCATAACCAACCACTACACATTAAATTCATGATAAACCAAAAACATGTTCACCATGTGCTCATTGATAATGAAGCTAGTTTAAACATTATCTATGTTGCTCTGCTCAAACAATTAGGCTATTCTGAAGAGTCCATTGGCCCTCATCACAAGATAACTATTAAGGAATATGATGAAGTTGAGTGCAAATTGTTGGGTCTTTTTGTGTTACCTCTCCAAGTTGATCCTATAGAAAGAGATGTCACTTGTCAAGTCCTTGATATCCTATTAGCATAAAACATCTTGCTAGGAAGACAACAGATACATGAAATGCAAGTTGTGCCCTCCACTTACCATTAATGCATAAAGTTTCCCTTTCATGACTCTGAAGTCACTATACCTAAAAATGCTAGATATACTTCTAACATGCTAAAGTTTGTTGAAATATTTATACCTACTAATAGGGAGTATATAGATCATCATGATCATAAGCTAAAACAAATCGAGTAGTCACTCAAGCTGAAAGAAACTGGAATGGGTGAATTTCACATAGAGACTATTCTATCTTTGACATATCTTCCTCAATCTCCCCATCATTATGGGAGACCATTTGAAGTGAAGAGACCTTCTGTGGTTTTTGGGAATCAAAACTGAAGCCCTAATTTTGAGTAATATTGAAAATCAAGCCCCATAAGAACTTTTTGGTGCATATGTACCTGATTGTCTTTTCAAGGACTTAGAGGTGTTTAATGTATCTAAAACCTTGGATTCAGTATATACACTCATACCATGAAGATAAATTTCTATTCTAAGTCATTATGTGAAGTCTCATTTTGAGAAATTTCCAAATTTGCATTTTTTCCTCAGTATCAAATAATGACAAAAGGGTTTGTTTGCATTTGAATATCTCACACCTAGTAATGTTTCATGACTTTTTGCTTTGGAAGTGTTTAGTGTCCATAGAAAACAACTTATGTTTTAAATTTTGAGTTGTTTCAATATGTTGTGACTAGATTTTGAATCCCTTAAAGTCATTCATTTACTATTGTCATGTTGATGCTAATTGTTTAGAATTTAGCGAAGCCCTATTTGAATTATTATAACTTTGACCTAGTTGAAAAAAATGAGAAAATTTCTTTTGCATTACATTCTAGTGGTCAGAGACTTCCTATGTTTCAATTTTGATCTTATGATGAATATGTTTGATCAGTTTTTAAACACAATTCTAAATGCAATTTGTGATGTTTTACTGGTGTCAGTAAATGCAAATTAGTTGCTAACCCTATTCGAGATGTCATATCTAAAGATTTATGATAGATGAGACCAAATAGACTATAATAATGTGTTCTACTTCAAAAATACTTTAAGTGTACATATTTCTATGTCTTCATAAATCCATTTGCACACTTTCCTAGGTCTTTCATTTACAAAAACCACTTTTCTACCATTGTTTCTAGTCTACAAATTTGAGTAGCCCACTTTGACCACTCACCATTTTTTCCCTATTATTCATCATGAGACCTAATCCTAGATTTATGTTTTCCTATTGATAGTGAACCGATGCCATAGTTTTCATCTACCCAAGTGTCAGTTTTCCCTATTTTTAGAGCCACCTCTGAACACATTTTATGGTTTTCTGACATGTTTTATTGTAGTTAGTTATAAAAGGGCAGCTTCGATGGTCAGTATCTTTTAATTAAGAATTCATCATGAGATGAGATTTGATATAGAAATTGAATACAAAATAGAGAATCTATATGTTTCATTTTACAACCTAGTCAGGAGTTTTTGTCAGTTTTTAAGGCCAACCAAAGGACCTTTTGACACAAAATAGGCAGTTTGTAGGAAATGTTAAAGATCAGTTGTAAGTGATGTGATAGTGACTGAATTCCAATCAAATTAGTATTAAATGACTAGTGGATCAATTTGATGTGTTAGTTGTTTGAAAAAAAAAAAATTAGCCCTACCAACTTTGGGGTCCAACTAGTTTCTTTAGATTGATGAATTGATTTGAAATAATAAGATTGTTGTTATCTAACAAAAAGAGGATTCAATCCCAATCTGTGGTTCATTGACATTATATAAATCCAAAATTTTGACTGATCAAAGATTGTGGAGTAAATTGATCAAGATTCCATATGAGAAGGATGTTCGATGAGTTAAATTTACATTTAAGTGCCTTGAAATCCACTAACTCACTATGGAATCGGGTCTTGCAATGGCTGAGAATTAATTTCCAAATGAATTTATTGCACCTTTTGATGTATCACATGTTGAAAGGGAACTCTAGATAACATCATGTAATTTTAGATATAATGTTATTGCTTCCACCCTATAAGGCCATTACCTACTATTTTCTAACAATGGCACCCTTGCTATATAAAGATAGGCTATGTTCAGATAGAAGTAAAGTACTTTACTTATAATGTGTTCCAACTTTCCTTGGTATAAAAGTGTTCGATTGTTTTTTAGAGGTATTCAATTTTTCATGGAGAGTCATCATAAATTTAGTAGGATTAAAACCTTTCCTATAGAATTTCTATATTTGTATTTTATTTTGAAGGGTAAATTCAACTCTATATGGTGATCTTTGGATTATGTATCACATTCAAGTGTTGGCCAGTTCTATCAAATTCACTTAGGACTATTACATAAACTCATAGATTTCCCTACTCAGAATTGACATGTTGGTATTTTTTAATTTGCTTTATGGTACCCAATTCAACATTCAATGTTTGTGCATGTAAGCATATAAAGTGTCATGTGGATTTGAATATGGGGCTTAGCTCTAAGAGCCCGATTTTTTTATATTTGATCTCAGCCCTCTTGATGGGTCATTTCTACACATTCTTCTTGATTAAGAATAGCAGAGCTGAGTAATCATGTGTTGGTGCTGCAACATATAGGGAATGATCACTGCAAGAGCTTGTTGATAAAGCCACACATCTCCTCAATGCTCACCATTCCATTAGCATTTTCATCTACAATGTCAGAAATTCTCCAAATTTCATTGAAATCAGCCATTGTCCTTCTTAATATGGTAAAAGTACCTTGGTTGATGTCAAAGATTGCATTGATAACAACAAGATAAGAAGATTCTAACTGATTCTCCTGTTTCTTCTCCACCATGCCCCATTCATAGCTACTTGTAGATCATGCCAAGTTAGTAGCCACGGTGGGTATTGAGGGACTTGGATTCAAAAATGATTTAAAAATCATGTAAAATTTTTTTAACAATGAGAGTTGAATTCCATGGTAGAAGGAAGTGCAACACCATCCGTGCAACACAAAATAGGAATGGAGACAATCTCTATCGAGCTAGCACAAGAAAGAGGAGTTTATTTTAAAACTTATAATCCCACATTTCTCATGTTTGCCTTCAAATATTAAAATAATATTTTTCTCAATATGTTAAATGTCTTGAAAGACACACACTTTTGAAGCACTAGCTCATGAGGAGGGGCTCACCGTGGCCAGGTGGAAGCAGTGTCAACAATTTTGACTCAGAGAAGATTCACCAAAAAATTGCCAGATTCTAATAGTTGCCATGCTGCCACCAAAAAATGGGAGGGTTTTGTTGGTAGAGATATGGCGACCTCTAGGAAAACTCAAAAAAGTGGTGAGAGTTTTGGGAGCCAAAAATGGTCAAGGGGACCTATCATAGTTTGACACATGGAAATATGTAAATGGACAAGAGAGGATTAAGGAGTTGTAATGAATATTTTAATTCAATTTTTTTGAGCATTCATTCTCCAAAATTTTCAAAAAAAATTAAAAATAAATAATGATTTTTCTAAAGTTTAGACTATAGAGATTTTCAATTTTTTTTGTAAATTCATTCATTTAAACTATCCATTTTATAGTCCTAGGCCAGTTTTTCAAATGGCTATGGAATCCAATATACTATTGGAACCAGGAGGAGATGAATTTTCTAAATATGGGGTTAGAATTTGCATAGGTATTAAATGATAGAGTCTATAAGAAGATTTGTATTTTCTGGGGCATTCTTAGTAGAATGGGAAAAAATCATCATTGAGCATCAAAATTAGTTGGAGGATATATATGAAAGTTTTTTGAAATCTGAATGTGAAGAAAATTAGTTTTGAAAAGTTTATCTTGCTTCTAGAGGTCATTTGATTGATTTTTTACCTTCGTCTTTATCTTAGATTTGGCATCAAAATTAGTTATGTTTTCCATCAAATATTTGAGATATTTTAAACTTTGGGGAGGCAAAATGAGTGAGGATTTTATTTACCAGTTGTAAAGAGAGATTAGAGAGATGTTTCTAACTTCTTGGGGAATTTTTCCAAGTGGAAACATGGTGGTTGTAGAGCAGATCTTGGAATTCATTCCTTCTATATCTTTCTTTCTCTCATTCATTGGGTTGGTTCCAGTTTTGGAGAAAAATTACTCACTATTGTGATACCATGTGGGTTCCAATCTTGAGTGTTCTCAGATTTGTGAAACCAGGGTTCCAGTTTTGATGTGTTCTCATCGCTATGACACCACATTTTCTTTAACATTTTCTCTCTATTATGAACAACTATTGTAGTTTCTTAGAAGCAAATAGATTATACAGTCATCTATTTTTATGTATTCTAATTTTTGGCATATTCATCATGTATTCATTTCAAGGAGATTAGTACAAGGCTTCATTTTATTAGTTTCATTCTTATTCTTGTCTCCTTCCTCTACTATCTGTAATGTTTTGTGTTTAAGAACAAAGAGCTTGAACTCATTTGCAATCCCTTAAGGTTGTCTGTCTAGATAGGTTTTCTATTGGAACAAAGAGCCAATTTAATGTTTATTTACCTTGACAATGTTGTAGGTTTCACCAGGAGGATATGACAATAAGTATGATATTTTTTATGAAAATGGATGTCTATTTACAAGGTGAATGGATAGATTAGATATCTGAATATATGAGTATATCTTAGGTATCCATGTATATGTTTTGATTTAGCTTATGCCCAATGAATAAGGGACTGATCAGCTAGGAGATTGCATGTGTTTGCTATTGCATACTTTAGTTGTATTGATATTCAACATCATTAATCAAAATCTCTTCCCTTTCATATTGAAGAGCTAAAACGTGTTACCCTTACTCAGCTTGTGGATTTCATAGAGTTGTGATTTTCTACTGTACATCTTTATTATTGCATAAGTATAGGAGAAATTAGGGTTTTATCTACTTTGTATAGATTCAATGTATGCTTTGACAACTGGTACCATATAAAAAATCTATAGGTGCACCTGTAATACCCCACAATTGGCTCATTGCCGTTATACCAATTCTAGTCTATTTCTGATAATTCCAAAGTCCTATTCTAATAGGCAATTCTCATTCTGCTATTCGCTACTTGACTTAATTGTCAGATGCAGAAAAACCCTAATCTGCATTCATCATATTTCATATTTAATTCCTATAGTACGTACTCATATTAGTTGCATTAAACCTACTTGATTAATATTTAATTTAATTATTAACTATTTATACTTTAATTAAATTAAATTATATCCTAAGGCTAATATACTATGGAATTAAATTTATTTAATTTAATAAATACGCCTATCTTAATTAATTAAATGTAATTATTTAATTAAATGAGAAAGGTATTTCTAATTAATTAAAAGAAATTATTTAATTAAATAGAGTACTTACTTCTAAATAATTAAACAAAGTTATTTAATTAAATGGGAAGACATTCCTAATTAATTAAATAAAGTTATTTAATTAAACAAAAGTGTCTCTAATTAATTAAAGATTATTTAATTAAATAGAAAAAGTAATTATGAGAGCATATTTCATTTTATTAAATTAAATATCTCAACAAAATCTCTCTTCAATTCAAAAAAGGGGAATTTCCAGTTCACTATTGATCAAAAATGAGTTAACACAATTAACTCCTTTTTCTACTCAAATTAAAATAGTTAACTCCTTATTTATCTCAAATTAAGTCTATTAACTCCCTTTAACTTAGGGATCTCCCTTTATGACTGAAACTCATCTTCAATCCTGACCATTGATCTGAATCGATCTCAACTGTTGATGGATTCCAGGAAACTCTATTTAATTCCTATAGTACGTACTCATATTAGTTGCATTAAACCTACTTGATTAATAGTTAATTTAATTATTAAGTATTTATACTTTAATTAAATTAAATTATATCCTAAGGCTAATATACTATGGAATTAAATTTATTTAATTTAATAAATACACCTATCTTAATTAATTAAATCCATATAAAAAATCTATAGGTGCACCCACCTAGGTTTTGGAGAGCCTGATATGGAAGAAGGGTCAAGCCTTATAATTGGCTAGATGTCTTAAAGGATATGTTAAAGATGGGAAGTAGCTACCCCTAGATGCATCTTGTTCTTATCAGGGTAATTTGAAACCATGTTTTTTCAAAACACCAACAAAATTTTGACTCTACTAGGGAAAAAGGTTGTAAATGCCTAAATTATGGAGCAAGAAACCCCTAATATATTGTGCATATTTGGCTTTGTATGCAAGGTTTTGTGTTCCCCAATTAAGCTTTATTCATCGATAGTAGTATGATGTGAGAATTGGATGTAAATTATGTTCTATGACTATTATAAGTCTATCTTCAATTAGTTAAGTTTTTGCAAGTGTTTTTAAGAGAGTTTGGAGTCAAGAATCAATTTATGAAGTGTTTTTTTCTTCAAAGTGTTAATGATCTGCAAGTTTCTCCAATATTGGAAGTCGGGTTTACAATTTACAAGTGGTAAATTATTTCAAATCATTTCTCACAAAGTCTGAATGGTGAGTCTAGTCTAAATCTCTATACCAATGCATGGTTTATTTTAGTATTAGAGGCTTTTAAAATTTATGGGTAGATCTAGTTTGTTGGGATATAGTATGTGGTTGTTTGTATCTTCTGAAGTAATTGATTTCAAAACTTGAATCACTACTATGATTTCATTTTCCTCTTCAAGGAGGAGACAACTCTACAAAGATATATGGTGTGAATGATTTCATGTTTACATAGTGCCAATCAGTAGATCAAAGGTTTCATGCAGCAACACATAAAGGTATTTTTAATTTTCATGTATTTGTCTTTCATGAAAATTGAATGGTAAAAATGGTTGCCTCTATTTAGTGATTTTCAGCACTAGAAGTGATGCAGGAGCATCTAGAGGTATAAGGGCAATCCTGTGTCACCCAAAAAAATGTACTTAGACTTAGTTTCTGTTTCATGTGTTTTCATTTTTGGATACCCTTTTGGGCCAAATAAAGGTTCCAACTCTCACAGTTCCACTATCAGTGTGTTAGAAAATCCCAAAAAAATAGGAGTACGCAATTTGGCCAACATTTTGGTGACCTAGAAGGTGTGAATTGGCCAGATGAATGTAATTGTGATTTAGAGCATTCCAAAAAAAGAATTAGGTCAAAAGGGCCCACAGTTTGAAAGTTATTGCAGTTTTTCGAGTTTTGGAGACCTCCTAAGAATGCTTCAAAGTCAAGTTAGGGGCATTAAATGACCTCAAAAAGGGTTGAAAATGGGGGACGAGTGAACCTTGTCCATAGAGCTACAGAGCACTTCGAGAGCTTTTTGAAAATGTAAACGGTTCGTCAATCGGAGCTACGGTTCAAAAGTTATGCCTCCTGAAAGTTTGATTATCGTTTCTGGATTCTTCTAGATTTGCACCGACTTCCAATGCAGCTTCTAGAACCTTCTATTTGGTTAGTGGATGCCTACTAGAACTTTCTAGAATGTACTCCTAGTCCTTAACCCTCCGGGGTCTATTTAAGGAGATTTCTGGCATTGTAAAAGGCAGTTCGGAGTGGAGTTTGAGAGGAGGTACTAAAAGGAGAAATTATCTCCAGATTTATGCTATTGTAAGCCCTTATGGCATGTTTTGAAGTTTATTTTCTTGTACTGTTTGTACTAGCTTTTTTTTTAGTTAATATAATTTTCCCTTTTCTATTGTGTCCATTTTGTTCTTGGGTTGTGTCCCCATCAAGTGGTATCAGAGCAGGTTTTCCTGAGTGTGTAGACAGAACGCCGACTGTGAGGCAGTTTGCACCAGGACTATGTGGTTGTGGGTTTGAGTTAAGAAGATGCTTCCACAAAGAGAGCATGGTGGAAGGGCCAGAGCTATTAATCCTGAGGAGGTTAGAGCCCTCCAAAGGCAGGTGTAGGCATTGCAAGAGGAGCTTCATAGAGGAGCAAATGTTGCCGTAGGTGACAACAGTGAGGATGACAATGAAGAAGAAGTAATGGGACTAGAAGAGGAATTTGACAAGGAAGTTCTAAATCATGCAGAGGAAAGGCTTTTTAGGGCCATTACTAAGTTTGGGAAAAGACCCACAATTGAAGTCGGTGTATTTTCAGGAAATCTAAAACCAAATGAGTTGATCAATTGGATCAATGAACTGGAAGAATACTTTGAGTATGAGGATATCAGGGACCTAGATAGGGTTAAGTTTGCAAAGGCCAAAATGAAAGGCCATGCCAAAATCTGGTGGCAAGAGGTTCAACTAGAAAGAAACAGAAGAGGAAAAGAGAAGATCAAAAGATGGGATCACATAGTGGACAAATTGAAGAAGCAGTTCATTCCTATGGACTATGAGCTTGATTTGTTTAAGAAGATGCATGGGTTAAAGCAAGCAGGAAGATCAGTCCAAGAATTTATAGAGGAATTTTATCGACTCTTGATTAGAGCGGGACATGCAGAAGCAAATAAGGAGAAGGTTGCTCGTTATATTAGTAGGTTGCAACCTAGCATCCAGGAAGAATTAAATCTGGTAAGAATGACCAGCATTGAAGAGGCATACCAGTTTTCCCTACGAGTTGAAGAGAAGCTGAATAAAAGGTTTGAAGGAAGACAAAGAGGGCACGGTCAAGGAAGAAGGGGAAGCAGCAGATCATCTGGAGGCCGCAATGAAACCCAAAAGAAAAATGAAGATGAGTGTACTAGCAAGAACCAGAGGAATGAGGGTTTCAACTGCTCCAGTGACCAAGACTTTGGAAATTAGAGAGGAAGAGGTAGAGGACATGGACAAGGAAGAGGAGGCTTTTGTGGTGCCTATTTCCATTGCAATGAAGAAGGTCATCGTGCCTTTGAATGCCCTCAATGACAAGGAAGGACACATAGGAGAGCTGAGGGCCAAGCTAGGGTTGCTCATGTGGATGAGGATGCACAATCATCACATTCAGAGGATGCAGAAAGAGGAGAGACCTTGGTAAATGAAAGAGTCCTACTAAGTGGTGAGATTGAACCAGGACAACGGAGGAGTTTGTTCCATACCAGATGCAAGTGTGAGGACAAATGTTGTGATGTGATCATTGATGGTGGTAGCACTGATAACTTGGTATCAGAAGAGATGGTCTCTAAGCTGAAGCTCAAGAGGGAGAAACATCCCCAGCCATATTGGATTGCTTGGGTAAGAGATGATCATAAGGTCCTAGTAAGTGAACAATGTTTAGTAAAATTCAAAATTGGAAGTCACCATGATGAAGTTCTCTGTGATGTTATTTCGATGGATGTTTGCCATCTATAGTTGGGTAGACCATGGCAGTTTGATAGACATCCAGTGCATGATGGACATGCAAACACATACTCTCTGACAAAGGATGGAGTTTGCCACAAATTGAAGCCCATGAAAAAGGAAGGTGAAAAGGTATGTAGTAGTGCTAGGATTTGTCTTGTTGATGGATGGAAGTTTTTAGATGGCATGAAACATCAGCATATGTGCTATGCTTTGATTCCTAGGAAAGATAAAGAAGGTAGTAGTGAAATACCACTTGAAGTTTCAAATTTACTAGGGGAGTTTGGAGATATTATCTCTAATAATATTCCAGATGGATTGCCACCAATAAGGCAAATCAGTCATCAGATAGATCTGATTATAGGAGCTAGTTTTCCTAACAAGTCTGCTCACAGGATGACTCCTACTGAAACACAGGAGCTAAATAGACAGGTTTAGGAGCTGTTAAGGAAGGGCTTGATTCGAGAGAGCCTAAGTCCATGTGTAGTACCTGCAAGACTTGCACCAAAGAAGGATGGATAATGGAGGATGTGTACAGATTCTTGAGCTATAAATAGGATAACCATCAAGTACTGATTTCGTTTGCCAAGGATGGATGATCTTATGGACTACTTGAGTGGAGCTCAGTACTTCACAAAGATAGATCTGAAGAGTGGTTATCACGAGATACGGATTCGAGAAGGAGATGAGTGGAAAATAGCCTTCAAGACCAAGGAGGGTCTTTATGAGTGGTTAGTCATGCCCTTTGGATTGACAAACACCCCAAGCACCTTCATGCGGCTCATGAATGAGGTACTTAAGAAGTTCTTGGGAAAATTTGTTATTGTCTATTTGGATGATATTTTAATTTTCAGCAAGATTTTGGAAGAACATTTACTGCATATTCGTAGTGTCCTTGAAAGGCTAAGGGAAGAGAAACTATTAATTAATCTAAAGAAATGTATCTTTGCAAAAAGGGAGTTAGTCTATTTGGGGTTTGTTATATCACCTGAAGGTCTCAAAATAGATCCGGAGAAGGTAAAAGCCATCTTGGAATGGGCTACTCCAAGGATTGCTACTAAGGTAAGATCATTTCATGGTCTGGTTAGTTTTTATAGGAAGTTTATTAAGAATTTCAGTGGCATATGTGCACCCCTAACTGATATAATAAGAGGGGATAGAAAAGAGTTCAAATGGACTGCAGCAGCTGGGAGAAGTTTTGAATTGCTGAAGAAGAAGGAGACAGAACAGCTTGTGTTAGCACTTCCAGATTTTAGAAAGGTTTCCCAGGTGGATTGTGATGCTAGTGGTAGTGCTATTGGGGTTGTATTAAGCCAAGAAGGTAAGCCTATTGCATATTTTAGTGAAAAATTAAATGATGCAAAGAAGAAGTACTCTATTTATGATCAAGAGTTCTATGCAATAGTTCAGGCCTTAAAGAAATGGAGGCATTATTTATTGCCAAAGGAATTTTTTTTGTATACTGATCATCAGGCATTACAGTACCTGAATAGCCAAGGTAAATTAAATTAGAGCCATATGAAGTGGGTAGAGTTCTTGTAGAGTTATACATTTGTGTTGAAGCATAGAAGTGGAAAATCTAACAGGGTTGCAGATGCACTAAGTAGGAGACAGTTGTTGCTTACAGTAATGCAAGTTGAAGTAGTTGGGTTTGATGAACTCAAGAATTTGTACCCCGAGGATCCTAATTTTGCTAAAGCATGGAAAGCTTGTAAAGAACCTGTTGCTGTAGATAGAACCAAGTGGTTAGACTATTTGATTCAAGATGGCATGTTGTTCAAGGGTAGTCAATTGTGCATTCCAAGAAGTTTCATGAGGGAAAATCTGATTAAGGAGAAACATAGTGGAGGGATGGCAGGACATTTTGGTTGAGATAAGACCATTTCCATTCTTAGAGAACATTATTTTTGGCCTCAAATTTCACAGGATGTGAAGAAGTTTGTACAGAGTTGCCAGGTTTGTCAAGTTGCCAAGGGGTTTAGTCACAATACTGGCCTATATCAGCCATTGCCTGTTCCATCAAGGCCATGGGAGGACATAAGTATGGATTTTGTTCTTAGATTGCCAAGGACACAAAGGGGTAATGACTCAGTATTCGTGGTGGTTGATAGGTTCTCCAAAATGGCATATTTCATTCCATGCCACAAAACTCATGATGTTGTCCATATTGTAGACTTGTTTTTCAAAGAGGTGGTAAGAAGTATAGTTTCTAACAGAGATACTAAATTTGTGGGGTATTTCTGGAGGACATTGTGGAAGAAGTTGAGAACAGACTTGAAATTCAGTTCCACACATCACCCACAAACTGACGGCCAAACAGAAGTAGTAAACAGAAGTCTGGGCAATTTGCTAAGATGTTTAGTTGGGGATAAGCCCAAGGGATGGGATTTGATTCTACCACAGGCAGAGTTTGCTTATAATAACTCTATAAATAGGAGTACTGGAAAATCAGCATTCCAAATTGTATATGGGAGTAGCCCAAGGACTGCACTAGAATTGAGGAAGATAGAGCAAGGGGAGAGGACAAGTGCTGAAGCTGAGGAATTTGCTGAACATATCGAGCATCTACATGAGGAGGTTCAGGCACACATTACCAAGATGAATCAAGAGTATAAAGCTAGGGCTGATCTAAGGAGAAGACATAAGGAATTCAAGTAGGGGATCTAGTCATGGTGCACTTACGAAAAGAAAGATTTCCAGCCGGTACTTACAACAAGCTGAAAATGAAGAAATTTGGCCCCTGCAAAATTTTGAAGAAACATGACTCAGGAAATGCATATGAGGTGGAGCTGCCAGATGGTATTCACATTTCTCCCATTTTCAACATTGCAAATTTAACAGAGTATCATGATGATGGTGCAGATGAGGAGCTGGTGTTAGAGCCATGTCCAATTCCTGCTTCTAAGAAGGAGGAGATAGAAGACATTCTAGATCATCGTGTGGGTAGGAGTACCAGAAACAGGTAGTATGAAGAGTATTTGGTCAAATGGAAAGGATGACCGATCGACTACTCAACTTGGATTTCAGCAGCTAAGGTTTCCCATTTGGGATTTCCTCTACCATCCATAAAGTGACAGGCTCACTTTTCAATCTAACCCTGGGTGTCTGATGCAGGAGCATCCAGAGGTATAAGGGCAATCCTGTGTCACCCAAAAAAATGCACTTAGACTTAGTTTTTGTTTCATGTGTTTTCATTTTTGGATACCCTTTTGGGCCAAATAAAGGTTCCAACTCTCACAGTTCCACTATCAGTGTGTTAGAAAATCTTGAAAAAATAGGAGCATGCAATTTGGTCATCATTTTGGTGACCTAGAAGGTGTGAATTGGCCAGATGAATGTAATTGTGATTTAGAGCATTCCAAAAAAAGAATCAGGTCAAAAGGCCCCACAGTTTGAAAGTTATTGCAATTTTTTTGGGTTTTGGAGACCTCCTAAGAATGCTTCAAAGTCAAGTTAGGGGCATTAAATGACCTTGAAAATGGTTGAAAAATGGGGAACGAGTGAACCTTGTCCATAGGGCTATAGAGAACTTCGAGAGCTTTTTGAAAATGTAAACGGTTCGTCAATTGGAGCTACGGTTCAAAAGTTATGCCTCCCGAAATTTTGGTTACCATTTTTGGATTCTTCTAGATTTGCACTGACTTCCAATGTAGCTTCTGGAACCTTCTATTTGGTTGGTGGATGCCTACTAGCACTTTCTAGAATGTACTCCTAGTCCTTAACCCTTTGGGGTCTATTTAAGGAGATTTTTGGCATTGTAAAAGGCAGTTCAGAGTGGAGTTTGAGAGGAGGTACTGAAAGGAGAAATTATCTCCAGATTTATGCTATTGTAAGCCTTTAGGGCATGTTTTGAAGTTTATTTTCTTGTACTGTTGGTACTAGCTTATTTTCTTAGTTAATATAATTTTCTCTTTTCTGTTGTGTCCATTTTGTTCTTGGGTTGTGTCCCCATCAAGAAGGAAGAGGTAGAAAGTTTGATTCTTAAAATGGAATTAGATCTCAAATCTGAGATTAATTTACCCAGACATGAAGATGTGCTTGAAGATATGGTAGAGATTAAAAAATACCTTTGTAATCAGATTGTTAGATTTATAAGAAATGTGGTAGGAAGTGTTCAAGGTCTAGAAGATGATAAAATCTATGAAAAGTTTAAATCAGAACTTATGGAGTTGTATGTGTCTTTGAGACCCAAGGAATCTTCATGGCCTATTGCTTTCTTAGATCTCTTTATGCCTAACTTGGTTAACTAGCCATCACATTTGAGGGTACAAAAGATTTTTCCATGTTGATAGTCTTTTCAAGAAATTTGAGAGTGATTTAAATAGCAAATGTGAATGTGTTGAAAGTAATAGTGGGTCTAATGAATCCATAGATAATGATAATGTTTCTTGTGATTATGAAGACATGGATTCTAGATCTACTAAATTACATGATTTTAGTTAGCAAGGTGAAGATGGTTATGTGATTGAAAATGAATCATGTGACAGTATGCATGAGAATGTGGAAAGTTCTAATAGCAATACAGATAATTCTTCTTCTAGTAAAGATAAAAATGATACACCTAGTAAAGAGGTATTGTGCAAAGAAGAGGTAATATGTTGTAGTAATGATTATGGTTTTTCATATTGTCATTTTAATGGTACTATTGCTGTAAGTTTTTCAAACCTGCCAATTTATGATCAGAACCTAGGAGAATAGACTTGTGATAAAGTCTTGTTGAGTGTTGATGAAATTTTAGAACTACTATCTCATGATCTCAAAAGATATTCAAATGTTTCTCCAAATGCTTAGGCTATCCCTTGTGATGTTTCTTCCCAAGGTGAGGTCATTTCCCCAATGTTTGATATTGACTTTGATATAAAATTAGAATATTCATTGTTAGGTTTTGGAGGTGTATGTGATAATAGATCAAGTATCAAGACACATGATGACTTTTCTAATGAGGAGAGTACTAGTAGGGAGAAGTTTCATTTTATTTTAGGTTCTTATTGTAGACACCTAAAAACTTTTAGAAAATAAAGTATTTTTATTTTTTGAAAAATTTCTAATGACATCATCATTTATTAATTAATTAATTATTTAATTTATTTATTTATTTTTATGCCATTAAATCCCTTTATCTTAATTAAAAAATATTTAATTAAGGAATCCCTCCCAAAAATGTTTAAATCTTATTTAAACATTATTTCCTTATTTATTAATTATTTAATTAATAAATTGACCAAAAAACTCAAAATAAATTTATAAAATATTTTTTGCCCAAAACTTAGCCAATTTCCTTAAGACCACTAACCTCTTCCAAAATCTTCTAATCCTTCTTTAATTTTGATTAAAGGCTAATCCCATCATTTCCTACCCCTAATCCCAACTCAAAATATTTAATTAAGATTAAATATTAATCCTCATGTTTATTAAAAAAAGTTTTAATAAATATCTCCTCAACCCAAACCCTTGAAATAAATAAAACTTTATTTATTTCCTAAAAATCTAATTTATCCTCATCCTAAGAAGTTCTAGACTATTCTAGAAAGTCTTTATCCTCATCCAAAATCTAGAATCTTCTAGAAGATGTCTTTAAACCTAATCCTAATCCCCTCCTAACCTTGTCACATTCTCTAAACATGGGTTAAGCCTTACTAACCCAAGCCAAAGTTAACAAATATCTCCTCCTTCACCCACCCTCATTAAATGCCATCCACTTGCCTATTCCTAAGCTAATCCTAAACCATCCTAATCCATCCTCTAATCATTTTCACAGTCCTAAGCAAGCTTAAAACCCTCCTAATCAAGCCCAAGTCAAAATTTCTCTCATCTCCCTCAAAATATCTCAACCATAAAACTTTATGAAGCCCACTAGGCCATAAATGACTCTTCCAAACCCTTTTATTGCTCTTACAAGCCATTATGAGGGTCTTTATGAAGATTTTATCCCTTGAGCCTCCTTTGTTGACTCATCCTTCCCCTTTCCTCCATCCTCTCACCCTGTGACATGTGTCACTCCCTGATTGGCTGTAAAGAAGCACAATCCATGTGCTCTCCTCTCATGCAATCTAAGCCCTCCATAAGCTTTTTCCCATCCTTGCATCTTAGCCCTCAATCCCTCAAGCCTCTTGCCTATAAATTGGATCCTTCCCCTTTGCAAAATAACACAATCCATGAAGTAAATTCATTATGTCATTTTAAGAAGCCATTGTACATCAAAACCATACACTCACACCCAAATTCCAACTCCATTTGAAGCCATTTTTGAAGCATAAGCTTGAGCATACATCTTATCTATTTAGACAAAGCCACTCAACAAGAGAGCTTCTTATTGAGAGAGTCCATTAATGGCTCATATTCTCAATTGAGAGCTCATCTTAGTCTATCTTGAAGTTTATGAATTTTGTTTAGTTTGTAGAAGCTTTATTTAAATTTGATTTCTATTAGCATACTAACATTGCTCATATACACTTATCATGCTAATTATACTACATTTAGTTTTGAATATGAAAAAGATGCAAAGGCCAAGAGTGACAAACCTGATTTTGAGTTTTCATTATATGCTAATGATAAGTTCAAAGTTCATTCTAATGATTTTTTTGATGAAGATTATGATCATCATGAATTATGTCAGCACTTTCATGATATTTTTTCAGACTCGGTAACTAATCAATTTTTTGAGTGTGAAGAGGTTTCAGTGAAAGATAAATTTTATTTGATGAGTAACATGGTTTTAAGTAGGCAATGATCAGATTTCACATACTCTTCACATCTAGTTACACAAGGTGAGTTGCAAAATTTTGACACATTCAACTCTTTTTACAAAGTAGAATATGAATCATTTGTGTTTCTAGTTGAAAGCATGCATCAATCATATGTGGATGATAGTTTCTAGAATGATTCTAGTTTAGATGTGGTTGCTGATTTGTTTTCTCATAGTGAGCATGATGTAGAAGTTTATGCTTATTTGTACATGCACTATGAGAATGAAGGTGTGAAGTCAATTTTGCCAAGTGTTTTTTTCAAGATGCTAATTTGACTAGTGAAATTTATGAGAAAGATGTTTCAACTTATCTCATGAGATTGGAGATGAAAATCAGATTGAGGATAGAGGTAAGAAGTTTTGAAAAGTTTTGGTGGCCCAAGGCCATCATTTGTACATAGTAGGAGTATATTTCTTACTTTCAATAAAGCCTTTTTGAGAGAATCTTTTTGTTGTTAGGTGTGCAGTCTGCTTCTTCTAAAGATATAAATCCTCACCATGCTAACAAGGGACATGCATCCCTAGATAGAGCCACTGTTGGGACTCAAAATTGAAGCCCTAATTTTGAGTACCATTGAAAAATCAAGACCTATAAGTGCTTTTTGATGCATGTGTACCTAGCTTCCCTTTTGAGGCCTATGACATGTTTAATATTTCTAACACCTTGCATTCAATATATCCACTCATCCTATGAAGATAAATTTCCATTTTGAGTCATTCTATGAAGACCTATTTTGAGCAATTTTGAAATCTACATTTTTGCCCAAGTATCAAACAACGACAGAAGGCCTTGTTTGCATTTGAATATCTTACACATAGTAATGTTTCATGACTCACCACTTTGGGAGTGTTTAGTGTCCATACTAGAGAACCTATATTTTAGATTTTGAGTTGTTTTGATATGTTTTGACTAGGTTTTAAATCCCTCAAAATTGGTCATTTACTATTGTCATGTTGATGCTAATTGTTCAAAATTCAAGGAGGCCCTATTTGACTTGTTATAACTTTGACCCAGTTGACCAAAATGAGAAAATTCCTTTCTCATTGCATTCTAGTGGTCAAAGACTTGATATGTTTCATTTTTGAGGTTATGATGAATTTGTTTGATCAATTTTCAAACATGATTCCAAATGTAATTTATGATGTTTTACTAGTGTCAATAATTGTAGATTAGTTGGTACCCCTATTTCAGATGTCATATTTTGAAATTTGTGATAGGTGAGATCAAATGGATTATAACAATGTGTTTTACTCCAAAAATACTTTAAGCATACAAAGTTTTAAGTCTTGATGAATCCGTCTGCACACTTTCCCAAGTCCATTCCATTTGCAAAAACCACAGTCTACCATTGTTTCTAGTCTACAAATTTGAGTAGCCCACTTTGATCACTCACCATTTTTTCCCTACTATTCATCATGATCCCTAATACTAGATTTATGTTTTCCTCATGACAGTGATCCAATACCCCATTTTTTGTCTCCCGAAGTGTTAGTTTACCCTTTTTTAAAGCCAAATCCAAACATGTTTTATGGTTTTCTAACATGCTTTACTGTAGGCAATTTTGAAAGGGCAGCTTCGATGGTCAACATCTTTTGATTGAAAATTTTCCATGAGATGAGATTCAACAGGGAAAGAGAATGTAGAATAGAGAATCAGTATGTTTGATTTTAGAGCCTAATCAAGTGTTTTTGTTAGTTTTTAAGGCTAGCCAAAGAACCTCGACGTGAAATAGACAGTTTGTAGGAAATGTTAAAGATCAATTGTAAGTGATGCGACAGTGACTGAATTCTAATAAAATTAGTACTAGATGATTAATGGATCAGTTTGAGGTGTAAGCTATTCAAAAACAAAAACAAAAAAATAGCTAGACCCACTTTGGGTCTAACTAATTGGTTTAGATTGATGAATTGATTTGAAATAATAAGATTTTTGTTATGTAACAAAAAGAGGATTCAATCCCAATGTGTGGTTGGCTAAGATTTTAGAAATGATAACTTTTGATTGATCAAAGATTGTGGAGTAAATATATCAAGATTCCATATGAGAAAGATGTTCGATGAGTTAAATTTACATTTAAGTGCCTTGAAATCCACTAACTCACTATGGAATCGGGTCTTGCAATAGTTGCAAATTAATTTAAAGATGAATTTATTGCAGCTTTTTTTATATCACATATTGAAAGGGAGCTCTAGATAACATCATGTAATTTGAAATATAATTTTATTGCTTCCACCCTAAAAGGTCATTACCTACTATTTTCTAACAATGGAACCCTTGCAATATAATGATAGGCTATGTTTGGATAATAGTGGAGTACTTTTCTTACAATGTGTTCCAACTTTCCTTGGTATAACAATGTTTGATTATTTTTTAGAGGTATGCAAATTTTTAAAGGCAGTTATCATAAATTTAGTAGGATTTAAACCTTTCCTATAGAATTGATATGATTTGTGGACGAAATATAGAATTTCTATATTTGTATTTTATTTTGAGGAGTAAAATCAACTCTATATGGTGATCTTTGGCTTATGTATCACATTCAAGCATTGGCTAATTCTATCAAATTCACTTAGGACTATTACCTAAACTCACACATTTTCCTGCTCAAAAGTTAGACATTGGATTTTTTTCAATTGGCTTCATGGTACCCAATTCAACATTCAATGTTTGTGCATGTAAGCATATAAAGTGTCATGTGGATTTGAATACAGGGCTTAGCTTTGAGAGCCTAAATTCTTTTTTATTTGATGTTAGCCCATTTCATTGATCATTATTACACATTCTTCTTGATTAAGAATAGTAGAGCTGAGTAATCATGTGTTGAAGCTGCAACATATAGAGAATGATCACTACAAGAGCTTCTTGATAAAGCCACACATCTTGTCAATGCTCACCATTCCATTGGCATTTTCATCTACAATGTCAAAAATTCTCCAAATTTTGTTCAAATCAGCCATTGTCCTTCTTAATATAGTAGAAGTACCTTGGGTGATGTTGAAGACTGTGTTGATAACAACAAGATAAGAAGATTGTGTCAATTCTCTTGTTTCTTCTCCACAACTCCCCATTCTAGCCGCATGTAGATCATACCAATTTAGTAGCCATAGTGGGTATTGAAGGACTTGAATTAAAAAATCATGTAAAATGATTTTGTCAATGAGAGTTGAATTCCATGGTATAAGGAAGTGTATTGCCATCCATGCAACACAACAAAGGAAAGGAGACCGTGTTTGCCAAGCTAGCACAAGAAAGAGGAGTTTCTTTTTAAACTTATAATCCCACATTGCCTATGCTAGGAAATATTCAAATATTTAAATAATATTCCACTCAATATGCTAAGTTTCTTGAAAGACACACACTTTTGAAGGGCTAGCTCATGAGTAGGGGCTCGTCGTGGCTAGGTGGAAGCAAGGTCAACAATTTTGACTCAAAGAAGATTCGCCAAAAAGTTGCCAGATTCTAGTTGTCACCATGTCACCACCAAAAAATGGGATGGTTTTGGTTATAGAGACATGGTGACCTCCTAGTAAACTTTAAAAAGTGATGGTAGTTGTGGGACCTGACAGTGGTTAAGGGGACCTATCATAGTTCAACACATGGCATTGTGTGAATGGACAAGTGAGATATAAGGAGACATAATGAATATTTTAATTCAAAAATTTTGAGCGTTCATTCTCCAAGATAATTTTTTTTTTTAAATAATGATTTTTCTATAATTTAGACTATAGATATTTTCAATTTTTTTGCAAATTCATTCATTTAAACTATCCATTTTATAGTCCTAGTCAAGTTTTTCAAATGGTTGCTAGAGGGGTGAGATTGAACCAAAATATGGACTCCAATTTACCATTGGAATTGGGAGGAGATGAATTTTTTCAATATGGGGTCAAAATTTGTAAAAGTATTCAGTGGTATAGTCAATAAGAAGATTTGTATTTTCTAGTTCATTCTCAGCAGAATGGGTAGAATTCATCATTAAGTGTCAAAATTAGTTGGAGGGTAGACATGAAGGTTTGTTGAAACCTAAATGTGAAGAAAAGTGATTTTGAAAAGTTTATCTTGCTTCTAGAGGTCATTTGAATGATTTTATGCCTTTGCCTTGATCTTAGACCTAGCATAAAAATCAATTATGTTTTCCATCAAAAATTCGAGATATTTTATGCTTTTGGGAGGCAAAAGAGTGAGGATTTGATTTTTCAATTGTGGGGAGAGATTAGAGAGATGTTTCTAAATTATTGGGGAAGTTTTCCAAGTGGACACATGGTAGTTGCAAAGTACATCCAAGAATTCATTACTTTTATCTTTCTTTCTCACATTCATTGGGTTGGTTCTAGTTTTGGAGAAAAATTACTCACTACTGTGATACCATATATATTCTAATCTTGATTGTTCTCATATTTGTGAAACCAAGGTTTCAGTTTTAATGTGTTCTCATCACTGTGACACCACACTTTCTTTAGCATTTTCTCTCTAATATGAACAAAAGTTTTAGTTTCTTATAAACAAATAGATTATACAGTCATTTGTTGTGTGTATTCTGAGTTTTGGCATATGCCATGATGTATTGGTTTCAAGGAGATTAATATAAGGCTTCATTTTATTACTTTCATTCTTTTTCTTGTCTCCTTCATGTGTTGTCTACAATGTTTTGTGTTTAAGAACAAAGAGCTCAAACTCATTTGCAATCCCTTAAGGTTGTATGTTTGGATAGGTTTTCTATTGGAACAAAGAGCCAAGTAAATGCTTATTTACCTTAATAAGGTTGTAGGTTTCACAAGGAGGATATTACAATAAGTACAAGAGTTTTTATGAAGATGGATGTATGTTTATAGGGTGAATGGATAGAGAAAATATTTGAATATATGACTATATCTCAGGTATCCATGTATATATTTTGATTTAGCTTATGCACAATGAATAAGGGATTGATCATCTAGGAGATTGCATGTGTTTTCTATTGCATATTTTGGTTATGCTGATATTCAACATCATTAATCAAAATATTTTCATTTTCATGTTGAAGAGCTCAAAAGTGTTACCCTCACTTAGTTTGTGGATTTCATACAGTTGCAATTTTCTATTGCACATCTTTGTTATTGCATAAGTATAGGAGAAATAAGGGTTTTATCTACTTTGTATAGATTTAGTGTATGCTTTGACAATTGGTACCATATAAAGAATATGTAGGTACATCCACCTAGGTTTTGCAAAGCCTAAAGTAAAAGAAGGGCCAAGCCTTACAGTTGGCCTAGTGTTTGAAAGGATATGTTAATGATGGGAAGTAGCTACCCCTAGATGTATCTTGTTCTCATTGGGGTAATTTGAAACTGTGTTGTTTCAAAACACCAACAGTGATGACACCTTAAATGAAATACAATGCTACCTTTGTTAAAGCTATTATACCTCTTAAGGATGAAGATGAAAATAGAGTCATTAGTGCATGGATATACAAAGAGGAAAATCCGGTTGACCTCATAGAATAGTCTCATGAAATTACTCTTGAAAAGTATGGTCCGAGTCTCAAATTCATGAAATGCTTTTTCTATAAGGGGAATGGTCTAATTGGATGCAAAAAAAATGGTTTGGTTGATGCTATCAAAGCAATAGCTAGAAGGTCTTGAGATGCATCTAGTCTAGGCTACAAGAAGATTCCCTTCCATCTAGGGATTAACAAATTTATACCAAAAATTTAGAGTTCATCTAATCATGAATCTCAAGATGAGTTAGATGACCATGAGGCCAATGTTGATGATGATATCCTTATCATTATCCAAGTCCTAATGATCTTGCCAAATTCTTCATACAACTAGATAACTTTGTTCCATGTGTTAGCACTATGGATGGTGATAGTGATTCTCCCCATATCCAACAAGCACAAGGAGAGTCCAATAATGCTTTAGTCATTGACTACCTTTGTAAAAATCTAGAGGATGAAGGAGAATTTTTCCCTATCACTATTGGGGAACTCTACATTTTGTCCCCATGTAGCATAGATTCTCGAGAGTATGAATTTGACTCTCTCTCAAATGCAACTATAGACAAAGATATAGATTAAGTTTATCTCTATGAAAATCAGCTCAAAGTGGGTGAATTGTCTAGGGTTAGGTTGGATGAGTCTCATCCAACTAGTTTCATCAACTCTTTGATTAATTATGCTAGCACTCAAAGGCATTCAAACACAATTGTGAATGAAGTCATTCTAGGTCTTGAATTACTTGTCCAAGCATTTGATAATTATATTGTGAATGCAATCAAACCTGTTACATCTCTTTCACTCACCTATCATGACCTCATATAATGGAATTCCCATACATCTAGTGAAGTCCCTACATTCCATAATGACTATGCTCTTGCCTACTACTTCAATGTTGTCAAACCTATAACATCTACCACCAGTGAACAAACTGTTAACATGACTGAAGCTGATATCAAATATCTTTGTCATACAATCAAAAAGAAAATAAATAGAGGTCTAATGGTGAAAACCACATTATGGTAGTATTATAACCTAAAATAATAAAAATAAAAGATGTATCCAAAGGTGAAAATGTCTCTAAGGTGCCTACAGATGAGATATTTGATGCACTTCCTAGTCATTTTCAGGAAAGATCATTAGTATTGATAGAACCAACATAGTCAAACAATTTGGGAGAAAAGGAATATCCTCACATGGTACATCTAGCATAGTCATTATCTCTAGAAGAAAAAGAGGAGTTCATTGCCTTCTTCCAAGAGAAAAAAGATAAATTTTGCATGGACATACTCAGGCAAGCTAGGCTTGGATCTTGATCTCATAATGCACCATATATCTATTGTGCTAGGAGTTAAAACAATCAAACAGAAACTTAGAAAAATGCATCCTCATGTTGCATTACTTGTAAAACCTAAACTAGAAAAGATACCAAAAGCTAGTTTCATCTATGCTATTGATTATGTTGAATGGATATCAAGCATTGTTCCAGTCTCTAGGCATGAAAAATCTATCAAAGTCACTATAGATTTCCAAGATCTGAACCTAGCATATCCAAAGGATGATTTTCCACTCCCCAACATTGATATGATAGTGGATATGATAATAGGATATGAAATGTACTCACTCATGGATGGATTTTCTAGTTATAATTAGATTAAAATTGCACTAGAAGATCGAGAAAATACTACTTTCACTTTTGCATGGAGAACTTTCTATTTGAATGTGATGTCATTTAGTCTAAAAAATGATAGTGCCACATATTAAGGGTAGTTACTATGATTTTCCATGGTATAATGCACAAGACCATGGAGGATTACGTTGATGATACCTTGGTTAAGAGCACAAAATGCAACAATCACCTTCAAGATTTGGGATCCATCTTAGATCATATGGAGAAATTCAGTCTGAGACTTAAGCCCAAGAAATGTGCATTTAGCGTAACATTTGGGAAACTACTTGGTTACATTGTCTTTGCAAAAGGAATCAAGGTTGATCTAGAGAAAGTTCAAGCAATCATGGACATGTGTCCACCCCATAATATCAATTAGATGAGGGGCTTACAAGGAAGACTTTAATCCATTCATAGATTCATCTCATAGCTAGCGAATAGGTCACAACCTTTTACTAAAACTCAACATAAAGGTGTGAAATATAACTAGAGCCAAGATTGTGATCAGAGTCTAACACAGATAAAGCAATACCTTGCTAATCCACTGATCTTAATGCCTCCTACCTATGGAAATGCTCTTTTCTTGTACATCTTAGCAATATATTCATCTCTTGGTATCTTGCTAGCTCAAGAAGACAAGGATAACAAGGAAAGAGCTATTTACTATCTGAGTCGCATGTTGATTTCTTATGAAATCAATTATAGAATAATTAAGAAGGCTTGCTTGATAATTTTCTTTGCTTCCCAAAATTTGAGACACTACATGCTTTCTCATACTACATGACTAGTTTCTAAAATTGATCCATTGAAGTACTTACTCAGCAAGCTAGCTCTAATAGGAAGGTTAGCTAAGTGGGTCATGATCTTAAGTGAATTAACATTCAATATGTTGAAATAAAGGCTATTAAAGGACAAGAAATTGCTAATCAATTATTAGAAGCACCAATACAAAGTCTTCTTCTGCTAAATATTGACTTCCCTAATGAATCAATTCTAATGCTCACACACCAAACTTGGGTGATGTTCTTTGATGGTTCCTTCACATAGTAGGGATCTGGTGCTAGGTTCTTATTCATAACACCATAGGAGTATTCACTGCCTAAGGCATACAAGATTATGTTTCCTTGTACAAACAACATCATAGAATATGTAGCCCTAATTAATGGCATGAAGATTTTAGTTGAATGGGGAGTGGATGAATTAAACATCTTTGGTGATTCACAGCTCATAATCAACTAGGTCAATGATGTGTATTAGATGAAGGATGAGAAATGGATCCCTTATAAATGCATGGTGGATGACTTGAAGAAATACTTTTCTCTTATCACTTTCCAACAAGTTCCTCAAGTAGACAACAAACTGGCCAATGCAATGGCTACTCTTGCTTCCATGTTACAAATGCCAAAAAATGATCTTTGACATGAGTTCTTGGTGGAAATTTTACTCTACCCTAGCTATAATTCCCTTGAATCTTGGATGATCTATTCTATTGTGGGAAACGATTCATCTCGCTACCACCATATACAATCTTATCTATGTGACCAGATCATCCTAGACAATCTACCCTAGAATGAAAAATGGCACCGTATCTGTAATGCTTCATGGTATGTTATTATTGCTGACAACTTTTTTAGGAGAGGTCTTAATGGAACACTCCTTAGGTATCTAGAACCTGATGAGTCAAAACATGCATTAATCGATGTACATGAGAGAATTTGTAGATCTCACTCTAATAGCTTGACACTAGCTTGTAAGCTTATTAATGCTGGTTACTATTGCTAAATATGGAACAAGAGACAATCAAATATCCAAAATCCTACAAACAATGCTAGCTCCATGGAAATATGATTAATGCTCTAGCTAGGGAGCTGATTCCACCTATCATGTTGTGGCCATTCCAACAATGAGCCTTTCATCTTGTGGGTCAGATTCACCTATCCTCTTCAAATGGACACAAGTTCATCATTATAGCTACAAACTACTTCACTAAGTGGGTAGAGGTAGTCCCTCTCTCTATATAAAATAGAAAAATTATAGCACTATTCATTATGAATTACATCATACGCAAGTATGGTGTACCTTTCTCCATCATTACTAATGATGGAGGATAGTTTAGAAACAAAGATCTCAAGGAATTGTGCAAAAAGTTCATAATCACACAACATTGGTCTCCTATTTATTACTAGGGTAAACATTAAGAAACCCCCTCCAAAAAAAGATATAAATTATTTGAAAATCTTTCATTATTTTGAAAAGCAAAATTACTTTTATCAGTGAATCTCTCAATTTTTTATTTTAAATATTATTTATATTGGTGATTATTTTTGAATCATAATTTTGTGTAGAAAATATTAGCAAATCTCAATAATAATAGGAAGTTTTCTAATCATCATGGAATATTACAAATCAAAATTGAGAATGCTTTATCTCATAGAAATTATGAGGATAATTAAATTATTTTTAAATCAATTGTGGAAACTAAATATTGGTAATATATCCTTAAAGTAACTAATAGTTATGATAATTATTGGTGAAGTAATTTTAATTTCTTTGATAATATATAATATTTAGGTAAATCAAATCTAATCATGTATCGAATATTGTTGCAAATATTTGAGCTTAAATTTTTTAATAAAATAAATTATTGGGCAATTTTAAATATTTTAGAACTAAATTTAATAAAAATTTGGTGATTTAGGTTGCATTAAATCTTAAATTATTAGCCAAATTGTTAAAAAATACCCTATTTACTACCCCCATAGTAATGGTCAAGTGGAAGCATCCAACAAGGTGATCCTTAAGATGTTGCATCACACAATTAACAAATCTAGAAGGGACTAGCACCTTCAAATTAATCCAGCTTTATGAACTTATAGAACAAGTATCAGAACTCCAATGGGTACACCACCCTTTTCTTTGGTATTTAGAGCAGATCTTGTTTTTCCCATTGGGGTTGAAATTCTTTCTTTGAGAATCTCCATGAAGGGCCTCATTATTGATGATGACTATAGAATATCTTTGCTTCAGGAGCTAGAATTGTTAGATGAACATTAACAAGAGGCATGTGATCACCTTCAAGCTTATCAATAGCATATGTCTAGAAGCTACAATAAAAAATTTAAGCCATGCAACTTTGAACTATGTGGTCTTGTTTTGAGAGAAAGCCCTAAGAATTAGCAACAATTTGTTAGGATAAACCATGGACAGAAATAAAAACTACATCCAAATATAACCAATAACAGAAAATAATAGAACACACAGAAATGAACACAAGGTACCAAGATTTAACGTGGTTCACCCAATCCCTGGGCTACATCCACCAAACAGCAAGTTCGATCTTATTACAATCCAGTGATTACAACCTGATTACAATCCGTAATCCCTTACAGCTCAATACCGTCGCAAGAACCAATTTCGTATCACCACATATTTAAAATACCCAACCCTAAGCCCTTTTTATACAAGTATTAAACCGCTTTAGGGTTATAACATGTCGGCCATATGTCGGCCATAATATGTCGGCTACCATGTTGGCTACTTCCAAAAACAAAAAAAAATTCCGGGACGATGCCCCGAACCCCACTATTTATGAAGTATGTACAATACTTTCCTGATTAGTCACCACAATCTAACAATCTCCCACTTGGGGACTGATCAGGCTCCACACTAAACAACAATCTCCCACTTGGAGACTAATCCTGTAGCAATACAACTACCACATGGGGCTCCCACTGGATCAAACCATCTTGGACTCTACTGTTCTTTTATTCATGTTCAGTCTAAAAGACCAACCGAAGCTGAAGAGGAGTTCAACTTCTCCCTTGTTACAACCTTTGTCAACATATCTGCTGGATTGTCATTGGTATGTATCTTCTCCAGCTTTAACTGTCCATCCTCCAAAACTGACCGAATGAAATGGTACCCCAACTGTATGTGTTTGGTCTTAGAATGCAAAACTGAATTCTTAGGAAGATGAATGGCACTCTGACTATCTGTGAACAAATAATTATCTTTCTGAGGATGTCCCAATTCTTCCAAGAAGAACTGAAGCCATATCATCTCCTTGGCTACCTCTGTAGCAGCAACATACTCTGCCTCTGTAGTGGAGAGAGCATTAATCTTCTATAACCTAGAAACCCAGCTCACAGCTGCCCCACCAACAGTAAAGACATAACCTGTAGTACTCTGCCTGGTATCAATATCCCCAGCCAAATCTGAGTCAACATAACCCTGTAAATCAGTAGTAGAGCCCCCAAAGTGTAAACACTTATTGGATGTTCCTCTCAAATATCTGAGAATCCACTTGACAGCATTCCAATGCTCAAATCCTGGATGACTCATATACCTGCTAACAACTCCCACTGCATGTGCAATATCTGGCCTAGTGCATACCATAGCATACATCAAACTTCCTACAGCTGAAGCATAGGGTACCTTGGACATCTTATCCTCCTGTTCTTGTTTCTTGGGACACATCTCCTTAGTCAATTTCAAATGCCCAGGTAAAGGTGTGCTAACAGCTTTAGCATTCTCCATAGAGAAACGTTGCAACACCTTCTCAACATAATCAGTTTGAGATAGCGTCAATGTTCTGTTCTTCCTATCTCTGCAAATCTTCATACCAAGGATTTGTTTTTCTGCCCCCAAATCCTTCATAGCAAATGCATGTGCTAACTAGCATTTTAGCCCCTTAATATGATGCATGTTAGACCCAGCTATAACCATATCATCAACATATAGACATAAAATAATGTAGCTATCATCATCCAACCTCTTAAAATAAACACAGTAATCTGAATGACACCTGTTATATACATGCTCATGCATAAAACTGTCGAATTTCAGATACCATTGCCGAGGTGCTTGCTTCAGGCCATATAAACTTTTCTTCAATTTGCACACTAAGTTCTCCTTACCTTTGACCTCAAAACCCTGTGGCTGAGCCATATATATTTCTTCATCCAAATCACCATGAAGAAAGGCTGTTTTAACATCCATCTGCTCTAAATGCAAATCTTCAGTAGCCACAAGACTTAAAACAGTACGAATAGAAGTCATTTTAACAACAGGAAAAAATATCTCATCAAAATCAATTCCCTTTTTCTGTGCAAATCCTTTTACAACTAACCTGGCCTTAAATCTTTTCTTACCTCCTTCCTCTTCTTTCAACCTGTAAACCCATTTATTCTATAAAGCCTTTTTACCTGCAGGCAACTTGCATAAATCCCATGTCTTATTTTTCAGCAAAGAGTCCATTTCATCTTTCATTGTAGACTCCCACTGAATCTTAGTATCCACCTACACAGCTTCATCATAACTTTCAAGTTCACCAGCATCAGTAAGTAAAATAGAATACAAAGAGGGAGAAAACCTTTGTGGAGGTCTAATTGGCCTTGTTGACCGTCTAACATTCACTAGTGTGTGTGGTATTTGTTGTTACAGTTGTTGCACATCATGAGGAATGGCTGGAACATCAACTTTTGGAGTATCATCCAGCACTACATAATCATCTTCTTTCTTCTCATGTTGCTGCAATAGATCTTTGTACAACACTTTCTCATTGAATATGACATCCCGGCTTCTAATAATTTTAAGATTTTCAAAATCCCAAAGCCTATAACCAAATTCATTAATGCCATATCCAACAAAGACACATTTCTTTGATTTAGCTTCTAGCTTGGTTCTATTTTCAGAGTCTATATGAGCAAAACTTCACAACCGAAGGTCTTGAGAAAAGAATAACTCACCTTCTTACCAGTCCATGCTTCCTTTGGAATACCACAGCCCAAAGGAGTAGAGAGACCTCTATTAATCAAATATACTGCAGTATTGATAGCCTCTGCCCACATGTGTAAGGGCAACCCAGCATGCAACCTCATGCTCCTTGCGCGCTCCATTATAGTCCTGTTCATGCGTTCAGCCACTCCATTTTCCTGTGGAGTCCTTGGAACAGTTTTTTGTCTACGAATACCATTAGTGGAGCAATAATCTTCAAATTCATGACTGCAACACTCACCACCATTATCAGATCTGAGACATTTTAATTTCATACCAGTCTCATTTTCAACCAAGCATTTCCATTTCTTAAAAGTTTGAAATACATCAGATTTCTGTCTAAGGAAATAAACCCATACTTTTCTAGTTGCATCATCAATAAATGTAACATAATAATGAGAGCCACCAAGGGAAGATACCTGAGCCGGTCCCCATACATCTGTATGCACAAGCTCTAATTTCTCCTTTTTGTTTTCCTTCCCTATCTTTACAAAACTCACTCTCTTTTGTTTTCCATACACACAACTTTCACAGAAATCCATATTCACACATTTTAGACCTGGTAAAACTTCCCTTGAATGAAGTACTTTCATACCTTTCTCACTCATGTGCCCAAGTCTATTGTGCCACAGCGCTATATCAGAATCTACAGCAGCTATTTGTTCTCCTTGCTCAACTGCAATAATTGTTCCTGAATATTCATTTTTCTCTGAAACAATCAAAGTAGAAGGAACAATATGACCTATACAAAGATATAAGGTGCCTACTTTCACACCTTTTGCTACTACAAGGGAACCTTTTGAAACCTTCCAATTTTTATCATTAAAAGTAACTACACAACCCTCATCACCGAGTTGCCCTACTGAAATTAAATTCCTACTCAGCTTTGGAACATGTCTTACCTCGTGTAGTAGCCAATGATTCCCATTCTACAACTTAATCTTAATTTTTCTCTTTCCAACAATCTGACAGGGTTCATTATCCCCCAAATAAACAAGCCCAAAATCCCCTTGGACATAATCAATGAAATAACCTCTATGAGGTGTAGCATGAAAACAAGCACCAGAATCTAAAACCCATGAATCATCAACACTCTCTAAAGACAGAAGCAAAGCATCCTCTTTGGATTTTTTACTTACCACATTTGCCTCTTTGTCTCCATCTGATTTATCTCCTTCATTTTTCTTTCGAGTCCAGCAATCTTTCTTTTTGTGCCCTGGTTTCCCACAGTACCAGCAATCATTTGGTCCTCTCGATTGAGACCTCCTCCCCTTTGACTTTCCTCTTGATTTCCCACGATTTCCAGAGTTACTTCCTCTTTTAGTCGTTCTGCCCCTACTTTGTGCATTTAAAGCACTTCTTGATGTAGATCCTCCTGAGGATTTTCTACGAGTTTCCTCACTTAAAATAACACCGATCACATCATCATATTTTAGGGTACTTGATCCAGGAACAGAATTACTCATCGCCATTACCAAGCCATTCCAGCTTTCAGGCAAAGAACACAAAATCAAGAGAGCCCTAATTTCTTCATCAAAATTGATACCCGCAGAAGATAATTGACTAGTAATAGTATTAAACTCATTTAAATGATCTGCAACAGATCCACCTTCTGCCATTTTCATATTAAATAAATGCTTCATGAGAAATACCTTATTTGAAGCGGAGGGCTTTTCATACAGTGTCACTAGGGTTTTCATCAAATCTTCTGTCGTCTTTGCTTTTGTAATATTAAATGCCACCGATGGTGCCAAGCCTAACCGAATGCTTTCGAGTGCCTTTCTGTCCAAAAGATCCCATTCAACCTCTGACATAGTTCCCTGATTATTGGCTTTTCCTTCCAACGGCTTCCATAAATCCTTCTGATATAAATAGTCTTCCATTTGCATCTTCCATAACTGGAAGTTCTGCCCATTAAACCTATAAACCCTCATCTTACCCTCATCTGCCATTGCTCCCACTCAACCGTGAGACTCCCACTTAACCGTGAGACTTTCCTGCAGAGGATAACTGAAAAACAACTAGGCTCTGATACCACTTGTTAGGATAAACCACGGACAGAAATAAAAACTACATGCAAATATAACCAATAACAGAAAATAATAGAACACACAGAAATGAACACAAGGCACCAAGATTTAACGTGGTTCAACCAATCCCTGGGCTACGTCCACCAAACAGCAAGTCCGGTCTTATTACAATCCAGTGATTACAACCTGATTACAATTCGTAATCCCTTACAGCTCAATACCGCCGCAAGAACCAATTTCGTATCACCACATATTTAAAATACCCAACCCTAAGCCCTTTTTATACAAGTATTAAACCGCTTTAGGGTTATAACATGTCGGCCATATGTCAGTCACCACAATCTAACACAATTGGTATAGAAAGGGAAGTTCAGACCCAATTGACTTGTTCCATACATAGTTATTGTAGTGTTTGGATCTAGTACTTACCAACTTTCAATAGCCGAGGTAGAGGTTCTCAAGGAGCCCACAACACTCTCCATCTAAAGCAGATCTACAGTTGATTTGATTACAAAAGCTCTCTATATTTACTTAAAAGTCTTGAAAAAATAATTATCTTGGTGAAAACCTAGCAATAGGTACCTTATTAATATTAAAATTTTTGAAAAATCAAAAAATACAAAACAAAAAAAAATCAAAAATAGTAAAAATACAAAAAAATTGAAAAACAAAAAAAGTACCATTGATGAAAACCTAGAAAATGGGCATCATGGCAACAAAAAAATAATCTCTGCCAAGAAGGTGAAAACTTGGTAAACAGGTACCTCTTGTTTCAAAATGCTATATTTTGCAATGTGTCTTCTGGCTCTTATACATTTTTTTTCATGCTTTAGTTTGTTGCTTTCACTCATGCATCCATGGATTGAATCTTGTCATAACTAGGGGGTAACACCCTACAATGTTATAGGAATCTCTCACAATAGTCACCAATTGTTCTAACTACATCAACTTGCTATTTCTAGTGTCAATTCTGAGATTCCTCTCATGGAATATCTCTTTCATGATAGTCACCAGTTGTTCTAACTGCATCTACCTACTATTGCTAGTGTCATTTTTGAGATTCCTCTCATGGAAGATCTCTTTCACAATAGTCGCCAGTTGTTCTAATTGCATCTACCTATTGTCACTCATGTCACTTTTGAGGTTCCTCTGATGGAAGATCTCTCTCATGTTAGTCACCAGTTGTAGTAACTATGTTTTTCTATTGTCACTTAGTTTCCAACTAAGGTCCTTTTTATAGAGGATTCCTCTTTGACTTTAGTCACTAGTTGCTCTAACTGTATCTATCTATTGTCATCACCTTAGTAAAGAAATTTCTTTCATATATGTTTTGAATAGTGACACTTGACATCAATCCTATAAAATGGAAAATGAACTCAAAATGATGAACTTGTTTGAGATATACTGATCTTTTCTTTGTTTTTTTTGCTTTCAATTTATCATGTCTCTTTGAACAACTCGATAATGTCACTTTTAACTAGAGAAGTGAGGATTAGGGGCATGATCTTTGCTTCTCTTTATGTTTTTTGGTTTAGTTCCAATGATCTTAACCATCCATATAAAAATGGTGTCCACTATAAGAGCCTCTATCTCATATTGGATGGTTGGGTGTACCTTGACTCCTTTTATATGAATAACTCAGTGAAGTTGGCTCTTTCCCTTGCTTTTCTAAGTGAACTCTTTATGCTATAGTAATTGATGATACTCATCCTACTAAGTGAACATATGGTTCACTACGAGTATACTTAGCACACTTTTGTTTTAGGTTATGAATGCAAGGGTCTTTGTGGAAAGAAGACTTACTGATTACTTATTATAAGAAGGATCTCTCATGTGTTTGGTGTGCTTGCACACAAGAAACATTTTGGTCATCTTAGTGTTTATACTCTGATACTTGTGTTTGCTTACTACATTAAAAGGAACAAATGTTCTAGTCATTCTGGCTTCTTGTTCCTTGAATGCTTACATTTAATCCTAACAAAACTAGAACATATGTCATATTCATATTCTCATGATTTCAATATCAATAGAGATTCTATGACATTTGGATTTCACTACACATTCAATGATGATAATGTTCAAAGCTTGGTAACTAGACTTAGGGTGGCATCTAGCATAGGGGTGCATTGCATAAGCACATGGTTTGATTACTAATTTACTCAATTCCTTTATGATGAGGGATCATTCATTTCTTTGAAGTATCATATTTCTTCATGGCTACACAACTGTTTAGTTCTTTGGTTCATCCTCTCGATCTTCATGGGATACCTATCACTATCAATAAAATGGAACACTACATGAGATGTTAGTTCATTCACATTTTGCATTCCATACATACTATCATGGTTCATCTCATTTACACTACATCCATACATTATATCAAATTTGCATCCATAAAAAGAGAAGGATGACACATACGAAGATGCTCAAATCAAAAATCTCATATATATGTGGAGTCTATTATATACATAGCTACAAAGTTGTATGCTACTTGAGCGTTGTCAATCTCAAAATGATAGAAAATGGTGCTAGCATGCCAATCGATACATAGCCAAAGTAAAAATCAGAACAAAGTGAGTAACTCTCTCCTTCCCCCTCATCTCCAGCTAGTGGAGGAGGAGGAGGAGGAGGCATTTCTAGTCTCACTAGAGGTCGTACACCTCCTGACTCTCTCACATACTATGAAAATAGGGGACCTACTCTACCTCATCAAGCCCTATTGCAAGATATGCTACATAATAATAGGTTTCCCTCACTAACTATAGCCAAATATCATCTTGTTGTTGCTTCTATGTATGAGCCTCTCACTCCAACTACTCTCGTAAGTTGTGGATCTCACAATCCTACTCTACTATCCTAGTGTCCTTCACCACAAGATGTATATGCAGCTCTCCTAACTACTAATGTGTTGTCCTCACCTGATCCCTTGATCTCCTAAGGGCATCCTAGGTCTATGCTAGGATATCTCTACCTTGTGGCCGAACAATTTGATCCTACATCTCCTCATCACCTAGCCCCTACTCTACCTACTCGATTGGTTGTTTCACCTTTGTATGTAGTCCTTATGTGTCTCCTATTACTCCTAGGGAGCCCATCTCACCTTGAGGACACCTTTGACCTATCCCACTACAACCAACATCCAGATCTAATCCCATCTGCCAAGGAGGAATCAGAATTAGTTAGGTCCTCTATCTGGCTCTACCCTATTGTGGTTGTTGTACTAATGGCTATGGTGCCTTCATTGGTTGTATGGGAATGGTCATCCCCACTGAATTAGTGAATTGTGGGAAGGGATGACTCGTAAACTGTGCATAATATGCCAAAGTTATCCCCTCATTAGCTATGACTAGCATGTAATCCCATTGGGTCACCACTAGGGTATGCACATCAATCAGCAATCGACCTAGCTCTAACCTCACTGACCACCCACGATCCACATCTATAGTGAGTAATGCCCAAGATCAATACTCCTACAAGATGTCCTATGTTTGACCATACTAGTTCCAGACTCATGTCAGTGGGAATCTCTCTATGACCTACTTAGAGTGACCTATCAGTGGTCAAGATGAAAACATATACCCTAGCTCCACCTATGCATCATCCCATGCCTCTATTTACTTCCATAATATTTACACCACTACTACCAAGTCATCTAATCAACCTCTCCACTATTGAGTCTTCCCCAAAGCTACCTAGGTAAATTGGCCTTGATATCTACATATACGGCTCCATAGGCTATCTCTCATCTAAAATAATATTTCTCATAATGGGAAAATACTCCCATGCCCACACCTATAGTACATAGACCCCAACAACCATGCTACTCCTCTCATGATCTACAATCTTGTGCATCTCATGGAACATATGAGAGAGCATGCACTGACCCCATCCATATTGCTTGGGTGCTCCTAGCATCAACTACAACATCTGTCCCCATCCACACTCTAAACCATATTGACCTCTATTAGGCATCAAAAAGTAATTGATGAATATACTGAGTACTATTGACAACCTATGAGTGGGACCATAAGTATGCACTAGCTCATCCCAGGTGATGGCTCTACCCATGATAAGGTCTTCCTTGAATATGGCCCTTAGTGCCTCTATACCTATTCATGGTACTATGTCATATACAACCTGTGGTCCATGCAATAGTATACATAGTATCCTATCGATATCCTATGAGGTGATAGGCATCTCTCCTTGGGGTAGATGGAAGGTGTTTGTCTCCAAATGGAAATGCTCAGCTAGTGTAGTCAATAGGCTATGATTCACCAACAATGTGGGAATCTGGCAAAGATATGATAATCCTAGAGCACCAATGTGTGCCATGTTTGCATCATCTAACTATCGCAGCAGAGCTCCATAAGGTGGGTAATGTGATTGAAATCTGACATCGAGAAAGATAACCTATGCACACAAAATAACCAAGCAAATGATCAGTCTCAAAAAGGAAAAAACAATAAATGAAAGTACAAAATTTCAACAACAAATCAAACTTCTAACATCTAAAATTGCAATTTACACCAGATTTTCACATGAGAATTCATATTCTCGCATGAACTTGCACCTTTTCATGCAAGAAAACACTTTTTCACACGAGAAATGACAAAATATTGAGCAAAAAATTAGCCATGTTTAGGGCTTTTAGTGTGAGAAATGTGTATCTTCTACGAGAGAAATCCCACAAAACTAGGCAAAGAAGTACTAGCTTGGTACTTCTTCATGCAAAGGAAGATTGGCCTCGCATGAGGAACAACATCCTCGCATGCGAACTGACACAAAAAAAATCAAAACATCCTAAAACATGCTAAAAATGACTCCAAATGCTTGAAAAAATCAAAAAATAGTGAGATTATTGATGACTCACTAGAGGCCCATAGTTTTCTAGTCAGTTGTGTCATTTGGAGCACTTGAATCAATGCATATGCATGGGGACCACCATCTTTCTCTTGAGAGCTCTCTTCTTCACAAAAGACAAAAGCATAAATGAATCAAAAATTACCCTTTGGGCCCTTATATAGGTTTTGATCTAATTTTTCAAAGTGTTTCAATTAGCATGAAAATCACCCTGCTAGCTAATTTGGTTGCTCTTAACTAATTTTTGACATCAAATTTGAATTCTAACAAACTTAAACAACTCAAAATCACATTTTAAAATTTTGGGACTGACATGATTGAATGCTTGTGTAGTCCACATTTTTCTAATACTTTATGAATCTTCAAATCTTTTCTAATAAGATTTTATTTAAATTTTCTAAAATTTCTAGAAAAGGTCACCTCAAGTCAACTCTAGTCAAATTTGGTCAACTTTGGTCAAACTCGATCTTTTGGACCTCCAGATCACTTCGAATTGGCTCCAAATTTTCTCTAGATTCATCTTATCTATTCTACATTTTTCTAAATCTATAATTTCTTTAGTATATTGCTCTGCATCACTATTTTCATGTGTCACCTTTCAACTCCACTCCCAAGGGGGCAAGATGATTACATCATTAAATCTTTTAAAACTAGCTTCAACTCAATCTAAATCTTGTGTCCTCATCACTTGGGGCATCTTGTTCCCCTCTATCTAGCATCTATATTAATTATCTCATCTTTTGATCAACTGATCAATCTTATAATAGTTCTTGTCAAAGTTCAATGGAGAGTTATCGATATAGTCTAACCCTAACTCTTGAGGATCAAGCCTCATTCTAGGGATGATTCTATGACTCATGATAGGTCCTATTATCTTTTATGGACTAGTATTCAGGTGTTCTAGCTAGACTCTGGGGGATTAAGCTCCATTCTGGAGATGATTCCAAATTCTTATTGATGGTTAATCTTCGTTCTAGAGATAATCCTAACTCTTTCTAAGAATTAAGCTTCATTTTGTAGATAATTCTAAGATCTTGCTTTCAATCACTATTCAATGGAAAGTTATTAGGACATTCTAACCCTAACTCCTAAGGATTAGCTTCATTCTAGGGATAATTCTATAAATTGTGATTAATCTTGTCATCTTCCAAATGGACAAGTATCGGGATAGTCTAACCCTAACTCATAAGAATTGAATCTCATTCTAGGAACAATTATATGAATTTTGACAATCTTTGTTCTATCAATTTTAGTATCTAGGTGTGCTATTTGTATTTCCTAAAGTTAAGGTTTTTTCTGGAGATAACTTTAAAAAGCTTATCAATTTCAGTATCTAGGTATTCTATCTTGATTCCCTAAGGTTAAATTTCATTCTAGAGATAACTTTTGAAAATATTATCAATTGGTCTTCGTATCATCAATTTTAGAACAAATCTCATTCCTTGATCTATGCTTCATACTTCTAATTTCTTTGAAACAAATGTGTTTCTCACACATTCATTCAAAGAGGGGAAAATGTAATACCCCAAAATTGGCACATTATCATGCTAAACCGATTCTAGTCTATTTAATCAATCCTAAGTCCTAATTTACTAAGCAATTTTGATTCTAATAATTGCTACTTGACCTAAGTGTCAAATGCAGAGAACCCTAATCTATACTATTTACACTCTTTATTTAATTCCTATGTATTGGCTCAAATTAGCTACATTAAACCTATTAATTAAGTTTAGTTTAATTATAAATCTTCATAGTTTAATTAAACTAAAATTACCTTTTAGCTAATGTACAAGGGAATTAAATGTATTTGATTTAATAAGATATATCCTCATTTTAATTTATTGAATTTAATTATTCAATTAATTAAGATTATGGATATATGAGATCATATTGAGTTTTATTAAATTAAATATACTCTCCAAATTCTCTCTTTAGTTCATAAAAGGAAATTCTATGTGAATTAGAATTGGAAATAGAATTAAATTATTTAATTCGTTCTCACACACAGAAGAGAATCAATTAACTCTCCAGGACAATCAAAATTGAATCAGTTAACTCCATATGCACAAAGAAGTTTGCCAACTGAACAATCTCAACCATCCATCCAAATTGATCTTGATTGTTGATCTATTCTAGAATTCTATTTAAGAAGCTTTCAATTCCTCATTATGGAGGTTGAATGGATTTTTGCATCGAACTTATGTTGAAATAACTACCCATTTCTCTTGTATTCCTAGCTTAATAAACATTTAAATTAATCTCATATAGTTTAATAATGCATTCATTTAGAATAAATGTTTTTTTCTTGTTCTTGGATTAATACTTAAAATTTTATTTAGCTTTAACATTTCATATCATATAGCTATTAAAATTCCTTCATACTAGATGTCTATTTGTTGGCTTCTCAATCTGAGAGCAACAACATAATCATTCTAGTTACAAGGCAATATATCTACTTGTTGGACATCTTGGATGAGCAATCTCATATTTATTCCCAGATGATCCCTTAGATAATGATCATGTTGAAGTGTGTGTGAAAATTGAGGCCCATATTTCCCACATACACTTATCAATCTAATGATAGAGAATGAAAGACTACAAAATGATCTCAGTAGTGGAAAGTAAACTAATGAAAGAATAATGAAATCTCAAGAAAGCATGATCTAGTTCTATAAGAAAACTCAATATAGACATAATGGTAAAGTTGTATTAGGATATATAGAAGAATTTGAATCATCCTAGCAAGGAACTCAAAAGAAAAAAAATCTACTTGCAATCATTATGGTAAGATAGGTCATACATCAAAAAGTTGTTAGAGAAATCGTAAAGAAAAATTTAATGGAAAGTTTTATAATTGCAATAAGTATGGTCATAGAGCAAGTGAATGCATAGAGAAACTTAAGTTTAAAGGAAAGTGTCACAATTGCAACAAACAAGGACACAAATCTTCAGAGTGTAGGACCTAGAAGTGCAACCTAGCAGAGAAAATTGTGAAAGGAGTACTTGGTTAGGATTACAAAACATGGTGTAGATGTCAATACTATGGTGAGTCTATGCACATTGGAGCAAATTGTGTAAAACATAACATGAGGGAAAAGGATACTACAAAGAGATGTTTTGTTTGTATTGAACTTAGATATCTTGCCAAGAACTATATGAACATAGGTAGAATAGAAGATGAAAAGAAAGGCAGAGCTAACAATAGCAAAAAATAAATGAGGTAGCAAAGGGTGCAGAAATCTCTAGAGAATGCAAGCCAAAGACATGATGTTGTTGACATAAAATTAAATGAGTTGGGTGACTCAACCATTTCAACTTAGTTCCCAATGGAGATCACTAGAACTATAATTTAGAAGAAGGCATCAAACATCAATTCTAGCCAATAAGTAGAAAGGATCCATATTAGTATTCAAGATGCACAAGGATTACATAGTGATAATGGAAGTTCAAGACCTTACCAAGAAAGGTCAAGTTGCATATTTTTTTCAGGATGTAGATGTCAAGTTGGTAGTTCCTATTGAGTCAGGAGACCCTGTTGAGTTGAAGGTGTCTTCCAAGCATTAAAGACCAAACTGAGTGGAGGACAGCTTGTCACTGAGTGGATATGTGTATGAATCATTAATGGAAATTTTAAAGACTAAAATTCATTAAAATAAGGTAATCAAATATATTATTTCACAACGAATTTTTAGAGCATAGAGAAAAGAGAAACTTTAGAGCCTCCAAGTGATTTAGATAGTTATTTCTAAAGATTTCTCTTGAGGTCAAAACCCTACCAATTGATGGCATCTTCTAGTAGCAAGGTTAAGAAAGGTTCTAAAATATTGGTTTTTGGAGTTGATTGTGAGGTTGTTGTGTTCAAATTAAGTCTACCGATTGTAGAGGCACTCAACCCTATTGGAGCACAATCCCAAATTCCAGCCAAGGTACTTCTTATTCATGATATCTAACCATTTAATCTTTTTTCTTTTTAGGAGCTTGGAACCCTAGAGATGAATGAGGCATACAACAAACTATGTGTGGATGGTGTTTTAAAACCTAAGCACAAATATTTGGAGACAAAGGGTTTGACACATATTTTACACATGCTGACAGATTTTTGGGTGAAGTGGATTATACTCATGTTAAGTCGCATTCATAACATGAAATTATGGTTAAATATTCCTATTTTGATAACCAAGAAGATGGTATATAGGATTACTAGATTTCCCATGTTGAAGAAATTGAAGATTACTAAAAGCCTAGGTTAGGTTGAATTGGCAAAAAGAACTCTTACTAAATCAGACAAAAGATGCATGAAACTAAGTGGTGTATCTGACATGGAATTGAAACTTGGCATCCATGTGATAGCTCAAAAAAATACAAGTCAAGCTAGTTGAATAGCATGTCATGTGAAGAAGTTTGCCTAAAGTACAAGGTGGTAAAGAACAATTCATCCTTCAACCTTGTCGAGTTGTTGCTAAATCAATTGAGCAAGAAATGTGGAGAGTATCTGAGTATTAAAGAACAATCCATGTAATTTTGGTTCTCTCTCGACATATTCATGTTTCTATTTTAAAAATATTTTCCCTTCTAAATAAACTATAGTATGGAAGAAAGATACTCCAATATTGTACCAAATCAATGAACTGAGAAAAATTTGATAGTATTATGGACAATTATTTTGAGACATTCAAGGAAAAATATTTAGGATACCTAGGAAACTAGTAGAAGATTATGAGCATGGTATTGATTTTATGGTTGATTGTGACAAGGTTTACATTCAAGCAATAAGGGTCTAGAGTGACATGGGTTAAGTCTCTAGAATATGAGGTCAACATTGATGAGACTAAAGATATTGTCAAAGCTCTACTAAATGAGCATGTGGATCCTAAGGAAGCATATTTTGGTACTGATGAAGAGGCTAAGGCTAGAATTGAGGTTGAGATCAAGTTACCCCAAGCAATCAACAAAGGAAGGAAAAGGATTGAGAAAATAATGAATAACACTAAGAAATTAGGCTCTCCTCTCATGCTTACTGAGGGCAAAGGAGATGATATGATAGATGAAGATGATGTAGATGAAGTAGAACCTAAGGAAGAGGAGCCTAGCAATAAGAAAGGGAAGGTTATAATAACCAAACCTAAAAATTATTCCCCTATTGTGTTTACAAGAAGATATACCAAATTCAAAAGGAAGATGAAGTTGGGTGAAGAGAATGAAGTTGAACAAATTATCTTTCAAAGGTCTACCCTAACCCTTCAAGAAATATTCAAGAATATTGAAAAAGGAACATGTATGACATGTTTTAAGTCTCTTATGTATGAGACTAGGAGTGAAGGGGAGAAAAATAAAATTAAGGATGCCCTTGTGGAAAAATTGGGTAAGTGGAAGTATTCACCTGATGAGATAACACAAGTTCCTAATGTACTTTTCAAAGTAGCCAAACCTCAATGGGATAATGCAATGAAAGTTTCTAAAGGCATTAGTGACAAAACTTGAGATAGCTTATGTCAAGTCTTAGTTAGAAAGAGGTTAAGGAATATTTGAAATAAAATGAGAAGAAACTCAAACCCAAATTCAATGCATGTCTAATACTACTAAAGGATATTGAATATATGGTGAAGTATAGCACTACCACATGGAAAAATACCTATGGGTTGCACAAGCCTAGTAACTTTTTTGTGCATGTTGATGACAAAGATGATGAAGATGATGATGTTGAATAAGAAGTAGAAATTAGAGATGATGAGATAGACGATGTCAATCTTGATGATGAGGAAGAAGAGCAAGAATCCACTGGAGGAAATCCTCTAGAAATACAAAGTATTGAAGAATATGATGCATATAATATTGGAGCAAAATTTATGACTTCTTTTCCTCACTATCCAAGAAAAACCTTAGTGCAATCAGGCTTAGAGAAGGCTTCTATTGAGTTGGTTGAGGTTAAAACTACAACACAAAGCACACAACTAATCTATGGAATTGCTCTATCGATTATTTCAATGACTAAAGTGCCTAGAACTTCATCTTTTGAGAAGAAAGTCTTTCCAACATCAGGCTTAACTGAGAAACAAAAAGGTATTCATATTGTCAATGTTATTTCTATTGTTAGTACATTTGGTGCTATTCCTACTTTTTCAACTATTGCTTTCACCATGGCCAATGCAATGAAACTTGAGAATTAGTCTCAACTAAGCACTAAATTTCTGAATAGGGGAAAAGAAATTGAACATTCTACTACTCCTACAAAAAAGGGTGAAGAAGAGGAAATTGATCTAGATGAGGACATTTTTATTCCAAATTGGGATACCTCTAACTTCACTTCATAAGAGATGGATACCATTGGAGAACTTTAGAAGAAAAGGGCTGAGAAAATTAATCTTAGAGAAGAAAGGAAAGAGATTAATCAAGTCTTTGATGACATAAAGAGCATATTTATTGATGCTCTAAATATTGAGGTTGATGGGAAACAACCTATTTTGGATTAGTTCACTAAAATCATCCACAAGTACAATGAAGAACTGAATGAACAAGAAAAATTGTTGTAGGGAGTTGATAGAAAAATTGAAAATAAAATATTGGATCAAGTAGCATAGAAGATTTCTATCAATCAAGTAGAGTAGTCTACTATTCTTACTTCACTGGAAATGCATGTCAATAATTTCCTCTTTATTTGTTAAGTTGAGTGAGACATCTATCTTTACAAAGTGGATCAAGTATAAATTTTCTAAGATAGATGAGGATATGAAGGCAAGTGCACTTCAGCTATCACTTGATCCTAGTTGTAGCTTTACACACTTTGCAAATATAAGATACTTAATAAATCTACAAGTAGAATTATTGAGGAAAGAAGCCAGAATTAGGGCCGCACTTGTAGAAATTTAGGGCTTCAAAACATGGATGCACTGCAAAAGAAAATTGCACATGCAAAGACACTCATCCATGACAATAACTTATCCATAGTTGATGACCTAATGGAATTGTGAGTAGAGGTATAGATAGTCTTGCATACAAGTAAGGTATTGCAAGAGAACTAGGACAAGCCTATGTCAATCATTTTGAAGGTACACACTAATTTCTTGTCACATTTTGGTATAAACTTGTAGATATTATACACCATTGGCATTTATGTCAAAAAGGAGGAGAAGAAGATTATATGTATAGAGTATGGGAGAAGATATATTTATTAATAATAAGGAGGAGAATATTATTGATAAAGGGAGAGAAGAAGATTATGTGTATACAAAAGATCACCATACTCCAAATATATGTATGGGGGAGTTGTAATATATAGATAAGCAAAAAAAAAAATTTACAAAAGCAATTTTGAAAAATTAGAAAAATAGAGTAATTTACTAAGCTACAACAACAATCAGCCAAAAACAACTTGAAGATATTGAATGTTAATAAAGGAAGTTTTTGACTTTTAATTTTGAGAATTTTGATTTTTGGTATGATAAGTGTTTTTTTCACTAATGCAAAAGGGGGAGATTATTGACATTAAGGTCAAGTTGTCTATTAGTGACATAGCACTTGGTTACATTGCTACTAAGCTCTATAGTTTCTACCAAGCTTATCATTCATCTAACAGTGTTAACCAAGAGTTTCATTTTCTACCAAGCTATGTAGTTAGAATGCATTTCATGCCTAGCATCTAAGATAGTTTATAATATAGCCCCTGCATAGCAAAGTCTATCAAACTATCTAGTAGAAGTGATGAGGATCTTAGTGTTAACAAAGCTCTATAATGTTAACCAAGTTCTACAATGTCTACCAAGATCACAGTGTTAACAAAGTGAATCCAGTGTTGATCAAGTCAAAATCTATTGATTTTCTTAGTATTCACTGAGTCATACAATTTTGAATGAGTTTATGCTACTTGAAGTGATTAGTATGGACCAAGATTCAACTTTAATTGAGTGCTAGAGTTTTTCAAGTGTGGATAGTGTTTGTCAAGTGTTAGAACATCATCGAGTTGTCTTCAAAACCCAAGTTACAACAATGGGTTGACTTTATGAATTATGATGAATTTGGTATTGTAATTGACTCTAGTAATAGTTAATTTTGTGTGTGTGTGTGTGTGTGTGTGTGTGTGTGTGTGTGTGTGTGTGTAATATATTGTATCATATCCAAAAAAATAATGAGTATAATTATGTGAAGAAGTAAGAGTATATGTGTGCAAATTGAAGAAGGCTACAAGCAGTATATGGTACAATGAAGACATAGTTAGGTGATCATTTCAATTCAAGGAATCTCATTTAGAAAATCAAATTTGTAGATTAGGGATCAAACAATGATTCATTCTAATAGGTGAATCAGTCAAATCCTTTTATTGGGTCAACTTAATAGTCTTTTGCTAAATATCCTAATAGAGTGCATACTTCATTGTATGTTTGTAAATCCTTTAACAAGGTGGACCTAATAGTCCTTATTTCTCCTAACAGGGTAGATCACCAGAAATGGTCAATTCTAAGCCTTGACAGGC